>JAOXNR010039941.1:0-20234 GCA_028571225.1 Parsonsia alboflavescens | reverse complement strand
CTTGTTGAAGTCTTGGGCAAAATTTCAGATTATGAATGACCTTGGGTTTGGATAGATGGATGTTGAAATTCCAGCCATAATTCAAGTGAATCACATCATTAATGAACCATGTTCTTAGGGAATCTATTTGTAAGTTCGCTATGGTGTATTTTGGTTTATAGCAAGAATGTAGATGAGCATGTTGAACACTTGAAATTTATTTTTGATATGCTTAGGACAGAACAATTGTATGCTAACATGAAGAATCCTTTTTTTTTTTTTTTTTTGGTTTGTAAAGTGTTACATTTCTTGGATACATTGTCTCTTCTAATGGCATTCATGTGGATGAAAAAACGGTTAAAGCAATCAAAGATTGGCCAACACCCAAAAGTATAAGTAAGGTGAAATGTTTTCATGGATTGGCTTCTTTCTATCTAACGTTTATGCCCTATAACAATCCCCTCCCCCCAACCCCTTGCCGAACTAAAGTAATCAAGGTAAAAGTTAAGTTTAGGTGGGAGAGTGAACAAGGAAAGGCTTTTCAATTGCTTATGGACATTATATGCCTTTGCCTATTTCTAATGCACCTTAACAGGTTGTCAATGGACTTTGTTCTTGGATTTCCTAGGTCTAGGAGGTTTAAAGACTCTATACTTGTGGTTGCGGGTAGATTTTATCCATGAGGAAATAGGATCCGGAATCCCAAGATTTTAAAATTTCCTACACAAAAAGATGAGAACTATACCTTTTTCTCGTTTTTGCAGAATGAAGCTTGAGATCTTATCCTTCAAAATTGAACTGGATTTGATCTACACACTTAGGATCTTCTAATCTATTCCCCATCCGATTGGGCAAGTAGAAAGAGAAATAGAAGATAGAAAAAGGTGAAGTGGGGGCCTAATATACATATAGGAATTTTTTTGTAGAAAAAAATCACGTCTGTAACCAGGGCTAGGAATAATTATCTTTTTCTAGTTATCATAGGATTTATAAATAATAATATAATGATAACCAAAATAGAATAAGGCTTCTCTATGAGCCAAGAGCCTAATTGCTCATCTATCCTTTTATTTAATTAAAGGTCCAATAATTAATTATTCCGACTCGTTAATTAAAAGCTCAATATTTATTTTCATTCTTAGCCCATCAATATTTAATCTCATGGAATTAATCCAGAATAACTATAAAATTAAATAAAATAACTAATCAACTTTATTCAATCCAAAATAATGAATTTCATAAATTAATTAAATCCTCAATTAATTATTAATGTTATCTAGAATAAAATTTATTCCCTTCTCCAATCTCCTATTAAAAAATGACACAAAATCATTCATGCTCGGAGCTAGATTAGGAACCTTAAGACACAATGGTTATGGCTCTATAAAATGACCAAAATACCCTTATTACATAGTAGTAATATATTTAAGTCATTCTAAACACCTTTTTTTTTTATCATTATAAGAAGATAATATACTCCGGGACACATTATTGTAGAAACAGAAGGCTTGTTGAGATAAATCTCAACCCTTAGTATTTGATCTACAAGTGTATTGACGCATTTTGGCTTTTATGTAACACCCGCCATTAAGTCTAGGTCTTTTGAACTTTCACCTTACTCAATAGCATTTGCCATTTTTTGTTACCTAGTTCTTTTACCATTGAATTACAATGAATACTTACTAGAAGAATATTCAATACAATGACAATTGTACTATTGAAGCCTCGAGTTCAGTGATCCAACTAAAAACAACACACAAGGGGGCTATTAACCTATCTTATAAATGAAATAGCATAGAGACCTTATTGTATGAGCCTGTCTTAACTGACTAACTCCAAGTAGCTAACATACATGGCTATTGATCTCCATAATATGATCTCACCTAGCATATTAAAGTATAGGGACTTAGCTTCGCCAGACCACCAACCCATACTCATGTCATGGGGACGTGTCACGCAAAAGCAACAACGATATTGGCTCTCTCTTCTTTGATAGTACCTTTAGAGACCAATCACTGAATCATTATGTTCTACACATACCACATTTGCTAACACATATAGTCTAGAATTACTACTCAATAACTAAAGGGAAGTCACCCTACTTAAAGGACTTTGTTCAAGGGGTTGCTCAATTCCATTAACCGGCCAAGAACTAATTCCTTATGATTTAAACTTCTGATATTCTATACCTTACTATGCTGAATGTCCCAACACACATATCACCTATTTAAATCGAGTTGGACCTTATTGCATGTTATGCTAATATGCATAAAAGTATGTACAAAGGTTATAATCTTTCACATAGTTTCTCAGAATATAATAGTCCTTTAGGGCATAAATCTAGACAGTAGTGTTATACATGAAAAACAATTCTATGATCGTAGATAAAGGTTTGTTGAAATCTTGTGATGGAGCATATCGTCATGTGAAATTGTCCTTTGAAGAAGTTGTAAAAAGGCATGATGATGATAGTAAGATGGATACAATGATTTTGGTCTTTATTTGGCTTCTTTGGTGTATGGTTTTATGGATAATATTTGGTGCCATTAATAGTGATATTGTAAAATTTAGGAAACACTTGATGACGTTCATTATCTTTGTTCAAGATATTATGCATTTTAACATATGTGGAATTAATGTTTCTTATCCATTTTACACACACTTGTTCAATGTCATTGATAGAGGACATGTGTATGCAACAGTGTGGAATTGTTTCTTGCATGTCTTATGTTTTAATAGAAGATTTGGAAAGCAATTGTATCATGCTTTATGGACAGATAGACCATTGAGACTTATGATTTGTGCTTTCAATCAAAGGGTTTTTTTTTCTTGGTGTTTGAAAAGGATATTTGTGCTTGGTTATGTTGTTCCTTTTTAATGAGATTAATGCAAGTGCAAGAAAGTTCATTTCCATTTAAAAATGGACTCCACTTTGCATGAAGAAGAGTTAGGGAAATCTCATGTTATAACTTCAATGAAGGATGACACTTTTCAAGCCTTTGAGGACATTGATCTTTGTGGTAAGTATTAGATGGATCCTTCAATTCCTATTAGGGACATTTCTTCTTTCAATATAGAACTTGGAGATTTGATGACAAATCTTTTTCAGGAAAAGGAGAACGATGGAGATCAACGAGGTACTAAGAGTGATAGCGTGCAAAAAACTCCTCAAGGTTAAAAAGGCTAAGGCAGTTAACCATGAGATTCATCCATGATCGTGAAGAAGCGGCTCCAAAGGATTCTAAAGATGGAAATCAAGTTGATAAAAAAGGTTATTTTATATAGAGAAAATCTTGGAGAATGAGTTGGAGCAAAATAGACACAAAACAAGATATTCAAAACTAACCAGAAGCCATCCGACACATGTTCTGCACACCATCCGGCGCCTGACGAAAATAGCATACCATCTTGCACTGGATGGGTTGAATTAGCACCAGATTTCAGTCTGGTCCAACATTACATTGAACACGATTCTTATATGTTTTAAATTGAGTTCTTTTTATTACTTTTAATCCTTAATTAATTAGAAGACTTTTTCTGATATGTTTCCAATCAATATTTTGTTTGTTATTCAAGTTTAGTAGTTTATTTCAATAAGATTCTTAGAACCCTTTCTTAATTCATCTTAGGAAAGGATTCGATAACTTTGTTGATTAGGTATCTTATTCTTATTATAAATAAAGCCATTCAGGAAAATGTAATGAGTTCAAGTTATTCAATTCAATTTTTAGATTTGAAAGAATTCTCTATCTACTTTAGTTCTTCTTTGAACTCTTGACTTATCATTCAATTAGCTTAGGTTGTGGCATCACCATTGAAGCTATTGATTCACGTTTGAGAAGTAATGTCGGAGTTAATATATGTTCAAATATTAAAACCTTCTAGTCATATGGGGCAAAATTTCATATTCATGTTTGGTCTAACTAATCAAGAACTAGATTTACGTTATCTACAAATAGCTAATAGGTGACAAGTACATACTTTTTTATTGATGTAACAGTGAATATGTACTTTAACATGCAGAGTACTCAAAAAAGAAAAAAATCGATTTGAGGATTTTTGGATAATCTCTATCATACATATAAAGTTAATATTTAAGTGTTTAACTGAAACATTAGGTATTTATTTTAACAAAAAAAAAAAAAAGTTTAATGCAAACAGTCCTAAATTTCTTAGTACAGTTATTAAAAAAAATTAGAATAATTATTTTGAAACAATTATTACTGCCTCCATCTCAAAAGATGATTGCTTTCTTTTAATTTATCCCATATACTTTTTTCTTCTCCCTTTTTTTTTTAAATATGTATTTTTGTGTAAAAGATTAAAATAACCTTATTAAAACAAATTTTTATTGAAAATTACTATAGATCTTATAAAATATATTTTGTATTACCCTCCTTGATAAACCAATAAAAATCTTGCATATGACTTTTAATTATTTTTAAAAAACTCTAAAAAGACGAACTAAATCTTAGAAGTAATTAATTTTCTAGGTACATGTGTTAGATTTTTATTAATATAATAAAAAGTGTTATAAAAATGTGTACTAGAAGATACTACACCATTGAAAAATACTCCTTCCACTACAAGTTCAACCTCGAAGAAATATTTTAAACAATTCATTAAATGTTTTGAGTTTTCCAACATTAACAAAATACTGGTCAAGCCTTGCTCATTAAGAAGTAAGCAACAATATTTGAGTTTGGGAGGTTTAGAGTTCAAGATACGATGAGGATAGGTGAGATATCATTATTGATCTTTGAGGAGAGGGATATAGGGACGGTAAAAAAAGACCATTAACAAAATATTGAATAAGGGGCAACCTTGGTTGTGGCCAAGTGTTTCGGATCTAAGACGTGCATAAAATAAGTCTTGAATTCAACTTGATTTTCCTACGTCATTTAACTTTAATAAGTTACAATGATTTTTTGTATAATGTCTCGTCATGTATTCCCTTTTTCTTGTTAATACTGAATGAGGATATAAGTAAAATTACTTAAAGAAATAATTGAACTAACTACATTAATTAATATTTCTTAATTTACCAAAAAGAATGAAAGTAGATTGTTCTTTTAGATGGAGGGAGTATACTTATTTATATAATGAGAATGCCGTTGAATATGGTCAAAAGCCGCGTGTTGCCATTACAGTAATTTCAATTTATTTGTTTGTTTGGTTTTTCTTTTTCTTTTTGAGCCGATATGTTATGTTATTACACAATAATAATAGCTTGGACTTTTATTCCCTTTTTCTTTGTTTTTTGTATTTGTCCAAAATTGAATGTCATTATTTATATTTTGAATTTTCAATAAATGAATATCATAATTTTGCTAAGTTAGTTAAAAAATTTTAAAGGAATTAATGTTATTTTGTTTAAATTGAACTGGTTCAAATTTTTTCAACAAAATTTTTCAAAGTTTAAATTGAAAATCCAATTCCATATGAAGAGAGTAATATTTCATTGGTTATCAATATTTTGTAATAATTTTATGAAAGTCAAAATAAGTTATTTAATTCCAAACAGAAGAAATAATATTTATTAGCTATTGTATCTTCTATTAAATTGTTGTGATGGAAAAATGACATATTATATCTTCTCTTAAATAGCTATTGTGGAAAACACCAGAAACTAGGCCATTCGTAACGAAACCTCTTTCGGTGGCCATAGGGAAGTTGCAAATACTCATTTATACGACAAGTCCTCACATACAAAGCTATATATGACGGTCCTGAAGTTGACGTCTATAAACATGAATATAAACAATAGGTCATTGTATATTGCAATCTATATGTGATGGCTTGTCGTGATCAAAGGGTCTTATACTAAAAATTACGAGACGTCATATGTACTTTTAGTCTCAAACAACTGCCTGTTGTACAAAGTAGGTATATGATGTATGGTGTATTATATATGACGGATTCTTGGCTTATGATTCTATATACCACGCCTCTGGGCCACCATATATAATTTGATTTATTTTCCATCATAAAATCTATGTAATTTTGGAAATAAGACATTTATAAGATTGCAAAAAATTAGGTAAATAATTTAGTAATAGAAATTACAATTTAACAACCTATATAATTTCATTTTTTATAACTTCCTTCCATTTTCTAATTTGACTTTTCATTTCCCTCCATTTCCTATTTTGATATTTTCACTTTCCATCTGTATAATACATATAATATAATATTCTGCTCTCTTCTATCTATCTATCTAAAAATATACAGTAATGCTAAGTGTTATGGAACACATCTTGTGAACTAATGCTATTAAGTCTTTAAAGGACTATAGTTAAGCCAGTTGCCTTTTTTTTTAATGTAACAATTAATTAAAACTTAATATATTATTTTATATAAATCTTCTCACATTATTTTTTTTATTTTAAATATTACATTATTTAAACTTTTTTTAAAAAAAAAGATGAAATGGTGAGAGTGAGGAGGAGAGGAAACAAAAGAATAAAAAAAATAAAAACAAGGAGAGGGATGATAGGTGGGGTGTAGGAGTGAGTTTTTTTTCTTTGAAAAATTTTTTTTATCTTTGTCCATTTCCTCTAATGTTCACTCAATATCAACTTCCCTTTTACAATTTTCCCAGACTAAACTTCCACAAAATTCCTCACTTCTTCAATCTTTTATAAAATTATTTAGTATAATTTTAGACGTGTGCAATGAAACTTTTAAAAATAAATAAAATATTAAATGGTCACTATGAGTTATTTTTAATATAATTATGTTAATATATATCTCGAATAAAAATTTGAAAGTCTAAAAAAAAAAAAATTTCAGACAACCCCTAACACTTTTTAGATAGAGACCCAAACCAATCAGCTGCGATTTTCCTCCCTCCACGAGTTTCTCCTGTGCGACCTCCTCACCGCTGCGGAGCAGAGCCAAGAGATCGCAGTGAATCGATGGAGTGGCTACCGTGGTTGGACCTACTACACTTAGCCATAAGCGCTTGTAGGCAGCCCAGGCCAAGTGCATAGTGCCCAGTTGGGAGCTCCTTAGGTAGTGATGCAGATCCATGGCGTTCAGTCGCTGTCTTTGTAATGTTGGTGGCGGTTGTTTTTACGTTGATTTTGAGTTTGAGTGTTGATTTGATTTTTAAAATTCTTTTGTTTCTCGATTGATTTTGAATTTGGATGTTGATTTTTGGGCTGTTGAATTATGAGGGGGTAATTTGCTTCTACAAATCACTCATAGATTCGGTGAAAATAGTACTCTCCGGTAAAAATCGCCCTGCTTTGATTCCTGAATTTTTTTTTGCGCGATTTCTTTCTCTCTCTCTATATATATATATTGTACTTATTCCTTATAGCAATTAATTAGTTAATTATACTATTAGTTTAGATCTAGATCATATATATCTATTGTAATTAAATTAAGCTAACCATATGCAGTATTCGCCACAACTAAAAACTTATTTAATATATTCTTGAAGTTGTTAAACATACGAATAACTAAAAACTAAAAACTTATTTTACATATGTCCTACTAGTCTACGAATCTACAAAGGTTATGGATGTATAGGGATTCAATGAATAAGAATTTTAATATTATTAAAAGACTTCTAAACATTTTTAATACTTTCTCCATCCGAAATTGAATGCCTACATTTCTACTTTGTTTGGAAATGAATGTTCCATTTTTTAAATTAGTTAAAATTTTCTTAAGAAATTGATACTGTTAAGTGTAAATTGAACTAAGTTAACTAGTTTTCTTAAAATTTGTGGAAGTCAAAATGGGACATTGAATTTCGAACTGAGGGAGTATATATTATTTTTTCTAAAAAAATATTTCCATCAATAAAGAATTAGCTTCATTCTTCTTTCCCTAATTTAGATGTTCAATCCATACACCTACCTCGATGAATCCCCTCTCATTGTTCTCTCCGCGCCAACTGCGACGACTCACTCTTCACTCAAACTGTGACTAGACTCCTTCTCTCCACAGCGACCGCGACCCCTTCTCTCAACTCTGACCGCCATTAGACTCCTTCTCTCCACTACAACCGCTCTCACGACCCCATTTTTCCACTCCAATCGTCAAGGTATTTCTGAGAGACCATAAAGGTATTTCTCAAGTTTTCAACGATTTGAAACTGTTTCCTTTGAATGATGACCTTTTGAAGCTAAGGGGTTTGCGTCATCCTTGTGGGGGATTTAAAATTGGGATTTTGAAATGCCATGGATTTGAAATTGGGATTTTCACTAAGAAGGGTTTATGAATGGATGGGGTGCCTCTAAGAGGGGTTTAAAAGTTCCCAATCATAAATAAATTATGAATTTTGGTTGGTGCTTTGAGGGTTATTTTTAATGATCTGAAAGGCTGAGGGTTGTGGTTGAGAAAAACTGTTTAAAGTAGAATTTTGTTTAAAAGGGTTTCTATGGGAGCCAATATTTAAATAGAAGCCTATAAATTTGTCTCTCCTCCAATTTTGTTTTTTACTGCCTAGCAAAATTTGTTTAAATGTTTGTCCTAACGAAACCTTGAATGAGTGAATCCATTAAGTTATTTATTTTCCACCTTTTCTCCCTGGATGGAATACGACTTTGATTTTGTCGTCTTTGAGTCATCTTTTTCTGAATACACTATTTCATTTGGAGGGCTAGTCTCTCTCAAAGATCCTCCGAGATTTTACTCTACAAATCATATTTTGATGGTCACCCACTTGGAGACCGATGGACATCCAGAGGTGATTAGGGTCTTCATAAAGAAATATTCTGGTATTCTAGCAAAAGCAGTGGTATCCCCGACCCTTCCATCCAATACGTTTCCAAGTGGAGCTATTATCTTGAGCTCTACAGTAGAGTGTGATGACTCATTCAAATTCTTGAATAACATGATTTTGCAATTGTATCTGCAAGGAGAAGGTACTTACATTTTTTGAAAATCTTTTTTTCTTTCTTTCAATAATTTGTTTGGTAATTATTGATTAGGGATTGCAAGGTTTTGTTTTTAGGATTTCTTAGCTTATGAAGCTAAAAGTCCTTTTTATTTCCACTTCATGCAAGCCATTGATTGTTGAGGAATATTTGGACTAGCCTAACTACTATTTTCTTTGGTGACTCCATTTCCATTTACTCGGGCACCAATAGTATGTTACCTTTCTTCATTTTTCTATTAGTTCCATTCCTTAACCTCATTCTTGTCTACATAACTATTATTTCACCTCGGAGGATGAGTGTCAAAGTACTTATATGAGCGAGGGTTCACTAAAGGTGGTGCAATCAGGAATTGAAGCATACAAGAAAGCATTGGAGCTTAAAGAAATGTTTCAAGGGTTTGGAGAACACCAGACTGAGCTTCACAAGAGGTTGGCTTTTGAAGAGGCCAAAGTTCTCTAATGGTAATGTTGCAAATGAATGTACATTCACAAGGCATTTAGTTTCAATAAATGTTGAATTATGGATTAGAGGAATGATATCTTTAAATTTCAATTTGGTTTCTTGATTTCAAAAGAGCTGTCTACGACAAGCTTTGTTCTTGGCATTATTGAATTGATACTCTTTCCATTTTGGTTTTAAATGTGAAATTAGTTATTGTTGGGTATGGATTTTTGATTGCTTGTGAAAGAAATTCCGTTTTATTCATTAAGGTATTAGTGGACTGCGAGTGATGAATTTGATTTTGAAATCTTTGGGTTTGATTGGAGTGTCAAGGATACAGGAATTGGGATAATATGAAGAGTTGATGATGGAGTCTCCATGGTTGATTGATTGTTGAATATTTTTCCTTCTAGGATTATTTTTAATTTTCAGTAGGTCCTCTATATTTTTGGCTACTTAGTGTAGATGGGTTTAAGTTTAAATAAAAGATTTTCGTTGTTGTCTTTGAACCTTGTATGCGTGACTTCTTCCTGATGATCATGGTGTTGCATACAAGGAAATAGTTTCTGGTTCCTTTGATCTTAGAAATTAAGCAAGGAAGTTGAGATCGTGAATTGGTCATGCCAGTAAAACAAAAGGAAATGGAGAAGAAAGTTACGATAGAATAAGATAGTGGGTTTTCTCTTTGTGAAAAATAGCTTTTTCTTTCACAATTACATTTTGCAATTATGATGGATCCAAATTTGTATAATGATATGATGATGAACATTAATTGTTAATTTTTTTTCCTTGAATGCTAGTGGTTCAGATATAAGTAAAAAATCAAGAGGCAACCCAAAGAAAATATTTCAATTAAACTAGTAATGTTGCCATGTATTCATTTTATGTGTTGTTTTGGATATTTTTAATACTATTGTGAAAGTTCATTACATGGATGGTGTCTGTAGTATAGTTTATGTCTTTCATTAATCCATTGTGCTTTTATAAAAATTCCGAACAATGTATCTTGGTGTCAATTTTTATTATATTATTATTATTTTTTGGGCTTGGAGAATGAAAGCCTATCATATTTTCTTAGACATTGGGAGTTTTGTAACAACTTTTATTGACATTTTTTTCCTTTGCATTATGGGTTCAGAATCTGGGGCTATCGCTGAACAAGATAGTTTCTGAATGTTTCTAGATATTTTGGACAGTTTCTGAACAGGATATTTTGGATAGTTTTTGAACAAGATTTTTTTCCTTTGTTTTTTCTGGATACATTTTGGATATTTGTCACCTTTTATTGTCCTTTCTGTTAAACTTACTATGATTATTATATTAATTTTGAAGTTGCAATTAGGAACTTTATTAATTGATCAACTACTTATGGATTTGTTTGGACCATTCAAAATCTATAATTATCCAAAAATCTAAACAATTAAATGGGTCGTTTTCTTTTATGATGGCTTCAGACCGTTGTAATTAATCATAATAATCTAGCAGGAAAAATTTAATACAATGGTTAGAGAATCATAGTAAAAGATTTGAAAAATTGCTGAAAAAGATTTGCTAGGTATATGCTACGGTTTTTATCAATATTTCTTATGCACTATGGCCATATAAAATATTTTATATTACACCAAAAAGTCCCATAGATTATAACGTCATTAAAAGTATATACGATGGCTTTTCTTCTGTCGGACCTTTTTTGCCACGACCTTATTTGCAGCAACCCAAAAACCATCGCATTTCCGTCGTATATGACATAAATGGATAAATAAATATTGTTGTATAGTCCAATTTTACTAGGAATGGTAAACGACAATCTTTGGAATTGATAGGTATCAAATTTGTGACTTGTTTTATCAATGAACAACAATATGTAACTATTTCAATAGTGATTTTAAAGCCTACTTGAGTCGATAAATTGCAAATAGTGTATTAGAAAAATTTTAAAATTTTGTTATTATAAAAGGTTTCTTTTTAAATCCTGAGTCATTATCTATTTATCTAATTATATTCAATTATTTTACATTTGATATTGAAAGTGAAGTTGGGTTCTGGTTATTGGCTATTTGTGTTATAACAATGGAGAATATTGTAACTCAATCAAATGAAATCAAATATACAGAAATTAAAGATGAAGACACCAACATGTTTGTAAATGTAGTTCTGCCAACTCCTTGCCTACTCTATGAGGCCCTCACCCGGATTATGTTCTCTTATAATTCTGATTACAACAAGAAACTCCAATGCAACCAACACCACTTTTTTCACAAGAATTACAAGAGATTTCTTGCAATAATACCCCAAGCTACTTGAGATTGATGAACAGCTTCAATCTTTCACTAAATTCCTTGCCACCAGGAAATTAACAATTAACTTTACTCCGAAGTTAGTTTCAGCAGCATCCAGTCACTAAAGACACGACGTTCACTGAAGTTGTAACACTCTCTACAAATACCTCTCCTCAAAATTTGCAGACAATCTTGATCAGATAGAGAATTAAGATATAATCTTATGATCTTCTTGAGAGGAATGAGATATCTAGTTGAAATACTTTGATAATCTCTCAAGAATGATGTTGTAACTCTCAAGCAATTTGTAACTTAGAATTTCTCTCACTAAACTTTTCTCGATTCTCTACTCACTTCCATATTTTGAATACCTTGAATTTTATATGTTTAACATCTTCCAATATGTTCTGAAATTGCCTCCTTTGAATTTTGAATTAAGTTACTTGAAAAGACGCAACATATGCTCCTATTACAACCGTTCCCACCTGTCATAGCCTGTACAACCTTTCTAGAAAAACCCATCTCAAACTTGTTCTCCAAGTCAACTAGGAAATAACCACTAGTTGAATATGTTGGAATACCTTCGTTGATTTTAAAGTTCTCCTTTGACCAGATTGCAACTAAACGCATTGTTTCAATGCATTGAAAAAGTTATTTCCACATCAATCTTCCCCTTTGTCATTTGTTTTGACTAATTCACCATCAATATATCAAGCATTCCAGACAAAACAATACAATCATAAAGTCAAGCTAATGAAGTTCCATACTTACAATATTACATATTCAGAATAACGTCAAACATAAAGATCAAATCCAAACCATAAAAGTATCACTATTGCAAACTTCTCATTGACTTCTTCTTCAAATTCAGCAAGACTCTCAACATCAACTTTCTTCAATGTCTTCTTCTTCTTTGCCTTATTGGTTGCAGCTTCTTGATCATCTTTAGAATCAAATGTATCCCTTGCTTCTGATATATCTATACCAACTTTATCCTCATTTTGATCATCACCAGTCATTAGAATGCCATCATGATCACCTTTAAGTATTTGAGAAGATACTTTGACTGATTGATTAACCGAAACTCTAACATCACTTTTTTCTTTAACAACTCTACAAGAAAACAAAAATGCAGTAACATGGCAACACCAAGACATGTGTACTATATTGTGAAACTGAGTGATTCACAATATTGTCATACATCACCTTACCAACATTCAACTTCTGTCATGTTTTGGTTTACCTTGCAGTGTCTGTCCTCAACCTAGTCATGCTTCCATTAGCTAGCCAGTTATAACTTGAAATCTTTGAATGCAGAAGATATTTTGTTGTCAGATCAGAATTCCTCATCATTCCATCTACTATCAGCCATTTCTTCACCATACCACTAATAGTTCTTTGGCAATGACATCAAAATCCAAAAACTTATCCAACCCACTCCTAGTAGCAAAATTAGAGTAAAGAATTCCCAATTTCTTACTAAAAGTTTTAGTAGAAAACTCAAACTGGTTATCTCTTACAAAGACCATTTGAAAGAACTTATTGTCTTCATTTTCTATTTCCTAGTTAATTTTGTCATAAAATTCACTTACCAGGTTGTGATAGTAAGACATAGACATTTTCACAGTGGCTTCAAGACAAATATTTTTCTAAATTTCCAAATTACTAATCTTCTTAAAATGCTTGATATCTTGCTTCCTTTCAACAAGCAATTTCTTATGTCGAATCTTAAACCATTTTCCCTTTTTTTTTCATCAAAGAACTTATATTCTAGAGCATGTTTAGCCCTTAGAATCATTCTTTCAGCTTCTAATTCTTGAACAACATGCTTCCCTTTCTTTTCTACAGATTTTTCAAACATAATTTTGTTTGAATCAGAGTCCCCATTCCATCTTTCTGACTAGTTTCAACTTTCTTAGATGTTTCTTCATTTTTAGAAACTTTAATAGAATCAGATTCTGTGGACTCTTTCATATAAGAATTCACTTCCTCATACTCATTTTTTATGCAAGAACAATATCGAAAACCAGCTAAACATAAAGGAATGATGGAAATTTTACAAAAACCATCTAGTTTTTTGTTTAGTGACAAAAGTCAGAAATTCGCCAATTCAACAAGCTCCCTAAACTGGATAAAAAATGAGATATTTATCACCTAAAATCTACCCTAATCCTAATTGGAATTAATAAAAGAATCCTAATCGGAATTAAATAAATAATCCTAATCCGATTCCGAAATAAAAATAAAAATAAATAAACAGTGAAATTATGAATATACTGCTAAAACATATAAAAAAAAAAAACCCATCATAATGTCCCCGGATGGCCCAAAACTGCCTTAGTCCTTGGCAAATCAATGGGTTTTGCTTGTTGGGCCCTTTCCAGTCGCCCAACCAAATTTCAGCCCACTTCGAGCTCGACCTAGCCTGCATCATCCTCTCGACTATTAAACGATTCGCCCTTGAATCTAATTCATGTCCCGCAGCTGCATCATTGGCCAAACCACACCAGGTTGCCATGGGCTGCCTGCTTGCACTGTACTGAAAGGCTGGCTGCTCGCAGATCTATTTGTCTGTGTGAGCCGCGTTGATCGTCTGTGGTGCACTTCTGTATCTCTGTCATTGGTCTAACTGCGTGCCTAGTTCATTGCTCATAGCTCGATCTGGACCCCTGCTTCTATTCAGCTTCGCGAGGAGTTTTGCTGGACCTCTCGGCTCCAGCCTGACAAGGAGCTGCCCTTGTCACGACTGCCTGCTAACCGTGGCCTGGCTAGCATCGGCTGGACCTTGTCGATCTCCGGTGAACTGTTTGTCCCTCCGATGACTATTCTTTGGTTTTTTGGCGAACTATTATATCAAAAATGAAAATCTCGATTATCATACCGAAAATCTTGAAAGAAGATTGTTGACGGCTGGTGGTTCTGGTTGATTACGTTCCCGATTTAATGCCCCAAATGGGTTGATATCTTCCCCCTCATCGTCGGAATTAACCTCCGATTCCACCCCTGTCTCAGACTAAACATTCAACCTAGCCTTTGCCAGTTGCCGCTTCAAGTCTTGCTTCCACCTCTTTGCTTTGCGTTTTAGTTTTCGATCACCTGCAAGTTTCGTTGATGAGGCTATTCATCTTTCTGAAGAACGCCTCCACATCCTCTTCCAGCATGACGCCGTTCACGACCACCAGCACGATTCTATTCAGCCATTGGTCAAGGCAACCAAGTGCTCTGATACTAACTGATGCAAGAACAATATCTAAACACGGCTAAACAAAAAGAAAACTTGGAAATTTTACGAAAAGCATCTAGTTTTCTGTTTAACGACAAAAGTTGAAAATTATCCAATTCAACAAGCTCCCTAAACTGGATATAAAATGAGATATTTATAACCTAATATCTACCCCAATCCTAATCGGAATTAACAAAAGAATCTAAGTTGGAATTAATAAAAAGAATCCTAATCAGAATTAAATAAAGGAATCCTAATCCGATTCAAAAATAAAAAAAAATAATAAAAAAATAGCAAATTATGAAAATACCCCTAAAACATAAAAAAAACCCCCAAAACCCATCATAATGTCCTTGGATGCCCCAAAACTACCTCAATCCTTGGCAAAGCAATGGGTTTTGCTCATTAGGCCGTTTCCAGTTTCCCAACCAAATTTCAACCCACTCCGAACTCGGGCCAGCCTTCATCAATTTTCTTTTCCAAACTCATCTTCTCCAAAATTACTCCTTTCAATAGAACTTTCCATCAATTTCTTCATTACCAGCTTTAATTGACATGGTTCCACCACCAAATTAGAATCACCTAACACAAAATATCAATCTCCTTCATAATTTCATCATCACTATCTTGTTCACCAGCTACATCAGTTCCAACGTTCTCAAGGTTCTCAACAGTAACCTCAGTTGTAACACTCATTTCGTTGACAACATCAACATTTTCCAGAACATTTGACTCTATATTCGGTTTCATATCCTGACCCTCCCCCATAATGACATTCATATTTTCATAGCCTTTTTCTTACGCAAATTATTCTTAGAACCCACCTTCCTCTTCTTATCAACTAGACTACTAATAGTAATATCCATATCACTAGAAAAAATCTAATCTTTTTCATGCATAACAAGTTTATCTTGCATAGTCACTAAATCAGATGTAAACCCAGATGATTTATGAGAGTTACCTGATTTGTTAGTAGTAACAACATGAAATTTCGTTTCTTTGTGGAGTTGAGGGTTCTTCAAATGTTATGACTCCTCTATAGATTGTACGTCATCATTGAGAGATGTTTGAGCATTGACTTATTCCTGGGTAGTTTCAAAAACTATATTTGAAGATTTTTCCTTTGAAACCCTTCCTTTTTATTTAAAACCTTTTGTTGGTAGCTATTTTGTTGATTTATTCATCTTGTTGCTTAGTGTTCTAACCATTTTCACTGAAAAATAATCAAATATTTTCCAGTTTGTAGAATAGACTGGTCTGTAGAATATTTCGAGTAGAGAAGAAAATGAGATACAATTTTGTATATTGATACATCAAATCAATTCAACTTCCAATGTAAAATGTTGCAAGTTGTTCATTCCCGCTTTTTTTAGCTTCCAATTAAATAGCATTCAGTCAAACTATACAAAGACCAAGACATTTCCTTTATTCAATAAACCTTTCAAAAGATAGAGGTTTAGTAAAAATATCTGCTATTTGTTTCTCGGTTACAACATGATCAATTGCCACAACATGTTCTTCAACTAGTTCTCTAATGAAAAGATGTCTAATATCTATATGCTTTGTAATCGAATGCTCAACAGGATTCTTTGAAATGTTGATTTTATTTTGATTATCACAGTTCATAGTCAACTCTTCTTGCTTATTCCCATAGTCTTCAATCATGTGCTTCATCCATAAGAGTTGTGTACAATAGCTTACTGCAACTATATGCTCTGCTTCAGCAGTACTCAATAAAATGCAATTTTGCTTCTTACTGTACCATGAGACTTAGTTGTCACCCAGATAAAAATAACCACCTAAATTGCCCTTTCGATCATCTCCATTTCCTGCCCAATCAACATCACTTTCGCCCAGCAACTGCATGTTTGAAGGCTTTGCATAGAAAATGCCATATTCAAATGTGAAATTTACTTATCTTAGAATCCTTTTCATAGTAGTAAGATGTGATTCTTTTGGTGCAACTTGATATCTAGCACAAACACCAAAGCTAAATGCAATATCTGGTCTACTCGTAGTCAAGCATAAAAGTCCACCAATCATACTTCTATACATCTTTTGATCTACTTGTTTGCCTCTGCAGGACAAGATCTCCTCGTATTCGTCATTCCAGGTATCGTTCTCGAACTCCAATGTGAAAATTTTTAAAATCCTGGGACTCCGGATTCGTTTCCTAGTGGATTCGGGATCCAGTCCCCTTCAGTTGAAATTGCAGCCATAATTCAATAATCACATCATCTTTTGGTATCAGAGCATAGGCTATTCATCAAGAGGTTTGCTTATCTTTATTTGCTTTCTTTTTTAAGAGTTTAGATCTTACTTGTTTCATTGAAAATCTAAGACCTAAGTTTGTTTTGTGTTTGTTCCTTACATTAATCTTTGCTTCTTTTTGTGACCTTTGTGGAATTGTGTCCTAGATCTAAAAATCAAGGCCAATTCAATTTGTTTGTCAATCTAATTTTTCCCCCTTCTCAGCAAAATCGAAAAGAGTACAAAAAAAAAAAAAAGAAAGAAGAGAAAATAGAGTTCAAAGATCTCTAAAGTGAAAACAAGAAAAATCTATCAAAAGAATTCAAGAAAAAAGAGCCTAAAAAATTCGGTTGAGATCTAGAAATTATGAAGTTGAATGCCATTGTTTTGATGTTTAAAATGTACGGAAGGGTTTGAGATATGACATGCTTCATAGATTTGTTTAATTGCCAACTTGAATTGTGAAAATCTAGACACTGCCAAGCTGAAATTCCAGAAATCTGATCACAAGTTTTCTTTGTCCTCAAGTTGTTTGCTATATTGCCTTTCATCTAATTCTTGTTTGATTCTAAGTGCTCATCATCAATTTGTGTTTAATGACCATTTTATTTGAAATTCTTATCGCTTTCATTCTTATAAGTTGGAAGATATGAGCTACTTGCTTTGAGTTTTTGATGCGTGAGTTGATTGCCTCGTTAAGTCATTGTCTACTCTAGTAGTTGCATTAAGACTTAAAGAAGAGCTAAGAGAGGAGAAAGGCTAAGGGGTGAGCACATTAGAGTGAAGAAAAAGCCAATTGAAGAATGATACGCAAGTGGTGAGAGGTTATACATAATTTTTGTTTTAGCAAGTTGACTAGAAGATACATTATGTCAAAAGAAGTTGCAAGTGCATCAATTGCTTCTAATGTGGGAGAGGACCATGCTACCATGCCTTCTATAAATGAAGTCTTACAAAGGATGTCCTTGGAGCTGGGATCAATTAGGAAGGACATGGGAACTATGAGACAAGATCTTGGAACATGGATCAATAGAGTTGAAGAGAGGGTGAACACATTTGAAACACCACCAGCCCCTCATAGAGCTGCCAGAAATTTTCAGTTTCAGCAAGGAGGCAGGGCCAGAGAAGAAGATGTACAAAGGGTATAGCCAAGTGGAAGAGTTCTCCAACAACAATTTGATGAAGCATTTGATGAGGAAGAAACCATGGCTCAAGTTGAAGGGCAAGGAGAGGAATTTGGTCCTAAACAAGTGAAGCAAGTTCTTGGTAAATTCTATTCAAGATGCTTGACACAAGGACATTGCTGTAGTGTCATAGTGGATAGTGTTAGTTGTGTGAATGTTGCAAGTTCATACTTGGTTGAAAAGATGAAGTTACCTTTCTTAGACGATCCAAAGTACAATCTTCGAGGGCTAAATGATATTGGTAAAGAGAAGGTTGACAAACAAGTAAGGATCTCATTCTCTATGGGTAAATATCATGATGCTATGCTTTTTGATGTAGTACCTATGCAAGCAACACACTTGTTACTCGGTAGACCATGGCAATATGATAGAAAAGTGATATATGATGGTTACAAGAACAAGTATACGCTGGGATTTGAAGGTAGGAAGATACATTTGAACCCTTTAAAACCTCATGAAGCATACATGGATCAAAGGAAAATTCTTGAGAAAATGAAAGAATTTTATGAAGAAAAAGAAAAGCTAGACAGAAATGAAAGAAAACCAGGAGAGAGTGAGAGGGAAAGAACTGAGAAGGAGAGGATTGAAAAATCTAGATAGATTATACAAAATCTGGATAGAAAAGAAAGTGAAAAGAAAAGGAGAGAAACAAAAAAGAAGAGAGGCGAGAAAACAGAAAATTCTGGACAGAAAAGCTGGAAAGAAAAGTTGGACAGAAAAGAGAGTGGACAGAACAAGAAAGAAAATGAGATAGAAGAGAAAGAACATCTTGAGAGAAGAGAAGAAGAGATTGAAAGAGAACTCGAGATGAAAAATCACATTGTGATTGAAAGAGAATAGAGTACAGAAATGAAGAATTTCGTTAGGAAGAGAAAGAAAAAGAGAGTGATTTGATCTTCAAGATGAACAAGGAGATTTCACTACCCATTTCTAAAATAGACCACTATTTTTCTAATGTTCGTGTCAAAATTTCAGGCTTTTGAAGCCCTAAACAAGTTGAAAGAAGGCAAGGACAAGAAGATGATAAGTGAGATGTTAAAGTGGTGCACTCTTATCTCTACACTTGGTGATAGAATGATGAAATTTAAGAATGAAAACATGATTTCTATGATTAAGTATGATTGTGGAAATGCTTATGATGTTCATGAGCAAGGTGCTACAGTGAAATTTCTAGAACATGATGATTTCTTATTTAGAGAATGCATGTCTCATACATCTTTGAGTTTAGTGACAGCTTTTATGGATTTTGAGTTTGTGAAGGAATCACTTGTGAAAGAATATGTTTGTGACTATGTGTTTGGTCCATCAAGACAAGTCATACATGATGAAGTTTATAAGCATGATTATACTTTGTTTGGTGGAAATGCTATATTCATGCCAAAGGATTCTATGAGTGAATTGTTGATACTTGATATTCATGAGAACTACTTGGAATCCCATTCTTTAGAATTTTTACACTTGAATGTATTGTTTAAGAATGACTTTGGGATATACATGAATGAAATATCAAAGTTTGTTCTAGATGATAGAGTTTTGTGGATCTTTGATGTTGCAATCCTTGATTACAAATTCTATCTTTGTGGTTTATTGTGCATCTTTATTGTTCATTCTAGAACCTTGATAATCTTGATTGAAAGGTACTTCATTGTAACTCCTATGAGAAAAAAATCAATGCATTTCGATTATCATTCTTTATTGAGGCTTTGTGATAAGACATGTCACATTGAGAAATTGTCCTTCAATGATGAAATCATGAATGCAATGAGTTAGATCTTTATTCGGTGGAATTATATGATGACATGGACTATGTTTTATGCCACCAATAGAGATTTGTTGAGGATTATGAAAAATCCCCTGTTTTCAAGAGAGCATAATGATGTCCATAGTGGCAATGTGATGAGTTCTAGCATATGTGAAGAGTATTTTCTTATTCCTTTTATACATATGTTTAATGCTTTTGATGGAGGACATGTATATGCTATGC
>JAOXNR010039930.1:0-20235 GCA_028571225.1 Parsonsia alboflavescens | reverse complement strand
ATGCATATCTATTGTTAATTTGAGAATAAATTGTTTTTATTTTGATATATTTCAATATATAAAATAAATTTTTTTTTAATTATTAAATTAATCGGTTCAATTGAGATTGAATCATCGAACCATGAATCAGTAACTTTTCTGGATCGATGACCGATCCGGTTTTGAAAACATAGCTTTTTCTTGAAGATTTCACAAATCCCGTTGATGATTTCTTTCCTGAGCCCAACATAGACCTGAACACAATCATGGTAGTACTCAATGGGGCTTAATATTTCAGCAATCACTTTGGGAATCTGAACATGTTTTGGACTCAAAATCACAAGAAGGGACAGGAAATCTTGGTAGTGCAAAGACTTTCATGGCAAGATATCTCAACTTAGGGAAATTCCATGATTTTAGGAGCAATTGGCGGGATATGACAATTATTCTAATTGCCTACTTTTACGTAATTAAAGAGTCACTACCGACAAGGTAACCCATTATTTGATATATATTACTGAATCAAACACTATTCAAAGACAGGTTTAGCTAATTTACTCAAAGATTACTCTCTCGGAATACTGACTTAGGCATCGAAGTTATCTTCAGGACGACAGCCCACTCTGTTGATCTAATCTCTCCCATTCTGGTTGTGATTGTAAGCGCCATCACAATTCAGGGTGACTTGGAGATCATTTTCGAGTTCCATCACTTCTGGCATTGTCTGTGGGAAGGATGTTCTAAAGCCTTGCTTTCTTCCATATACATAACACAAAAACAAACAAGAACTGTGATGACTTGATCGCAACCAAACCTGTGTTCAGCCACCACGGCGTGGTAGACCGCCCGATAGGACATAATTACGCATTGGAGAAACAGTGTCGGAGGACCCGGTCTCGATGGAAAACAATAACAATACAAGGCCGGTTGTTCAGCAAGAACAATTGAGACCGTCATGGTCTAGACCATCTCAAAGGATCCCGGTTACCATCCACCTAAGCATGAAAAGGGAGGACAACAAAGCCCTAACCAGAATGACAATAACAATAATCCCCGACCACAGAGATCAGCAGGTGTCCATTCTAGCCGACCTTTTGGAATGCAAAGTGGTTGCCTCGGAAGGAATGTCGGGTAGAAGAGATTAAGTATGAATGAGGCATAGCCCTACCTCATCTTAGAGGGAAACACAACTACCTCAAGATCAAGGGGGTTGCATACAACCTAATCAACCCCCACTTTCAGAAACAAGGAATGACCTCCAACCTAATGTGGAAGGTAGGGAGGCGAGACAGGCTTAGGAAAGACCACAAGATGAAAGAGTTAGCGAAAAAAGAGCCCCACACGTGGTCGACCTGAGAGAAAACGCAATGGAAGAGGTTATGACCTAAGGGACACACTCAATCGAGTCGCAATCTCCCAAGGTCAATGACAGTACACAAGTCTTGACGAGCAAGGATGCTCACTAAGAACTCTTCCTAGAGGGAGGATACCTCCTCGATGAAGCCTGTTCAAAAGAACAAGCAGTGATACTCAAGAGGTAGCCCTGAATCCACTGAGGAAAGCGACTCCCCTAACGAATTAGAAGAAGAATGTGAACCAAGAAATACAAAGCAGTGTGAACTTATCGGAGGCTTCACCATTTGTCCATAGTATTAGAACTGCAAGAATGTCACTAGGATTCAAAGCACCACAAGTGGAGGCAAAGTATGGTGGCACAGGGGAAAAGTTGTGACATATAGATGAGTACGTTTCCAACATAAAAATGTTCGAGTACCCGAATCATGTCAAATGTCAAGCTTTCTAGTCCATGCTGACCCAGAATGCACAATCCTGGTTTAAGGGAATTCCAAAAGCAAGTATCTTAAGCTGGATACAACTAAAGGAGTTGTTCCTGATGAATTATTAGAGCAGCAAAAGGTATGAGAAAGATATCAATGATCATTTTAACATCAAACAAAAATTTGGTGAAAGCACCAGAAGCTATTATAGTTGTTTTAAAGACTTTGTAGTGGAAATCGAGTAGAAAAATGATGCTATCTACATCATTGGCTTAAACATGGACTGCAAGGGGAGTATGTAGCTCTTAGGCTGGCAGAAGAGCCAGTAAAAACCATCAAGGATCTACAAACACTCCTCAAAAAGTTAACAAAGCTAAAGAAACGGCAATCCAGAAAAAGATTTCTAGGTTCAAATCGACTACTGATTAAGAGACCAAGGGGTGACCTAAGAGCCCATAGTCATCAAAACAAGATAAGAAGGATCCTCATTTGAAGGGAGGACCTTCAGATAGGTAAAGGAAGGCTAGTCCTGATCTACTAACAACTCCCCTGATGACCTCGTGAGCGGAAATACTCATGGTCATGGAAAAGAAGGGTTTTCTAAAGCCACCAAGACCTCTTAAAACTCCTCTAGCCAAGAGAGACATGGTAAAGTTCTGCCACTACCATAAGGATCATGGTCATCTCACAGAGGATTGCTTCTACCTCAAGCGAGAAATTGAGAGGCTGATAAAAAGAGTTCCACTTACAAGAATTCTGGGCTAGGAATATAGGTCCTGCAAATCCACCTCCTGCAACTGCAAACCACCAGCGACCTCCAGTTAGAGAGATTAACGCCATCGAAAGGAGGTTGAAGTGAGCTCTGGGAGAAGACTTAGACCCCTTAACACTATCATACCAGATTGGGGATTTCCAAGTACGTAAGATACTGGTTGACACCAGAAGTGCAGTGAATGTCTTGTGCAAAAAGGAGTTCGATCAAATAGGGATAGATAAAAGCTCGCTGATAAAGTCAGACACTGCCTTGACCCACTTTAGTGGCAGTACAACCTATGTAGAAGGGATCTTCTGGGGATCCAATTGTAGTCCATATAGATGGTAGGGGGATCACAGAGGCCATGGACTGACTGGTGGTTGATGCACCAGGAATGTACAATGCAATTCTAGGAATGAGAGGGGTCTTGGACCTAAGGGCTGAAATCTCCTTACTAAGCTACTGTATGAGAATCTAGGTTAGAGAAAGTTAGATCACTTTAGAAAGAGACAGACAGACAGCCACGGAATGCAATCTTGCTGAAGGAGATGTTGAGGCCCAGAGGAATCCAGAATCCAGTCTGCTAGTGAGGGAGAAAAAGGGTTTCTCAACTCAAAAGTTTCCTAGAAATTGATGAAGATAGGCAAACTTTTGCCTTCTAGGATTAAAGGGAAACTCATTGATTCCCTTCAAGAATATCTGCAAGTTTTTGCCTAGCGACCTACCAACCTCAAAGGAATTGAAAGAGGGATAGCAGAACACAAGGTCAGGCTCAAACCAATAAAGCAAAAGAAGAGAACTTTTGCTCCAGAAGGAAATGAAGTGATAGCTCGAGAAGTCCGAGCTCTTCCTAACGCTGGGATGTTAAAAGAGGTCATGTTCCCCCGAAAAGCTTACCAATCTAGTGGTTGTGCCATAGAAAGAAAGGACATGGAGGATGTGCGTGGATTTCACACTAAACAAGCATTGTTAGAAAGACTCATACCCTTTCCAGAGCATTGATCAAATGGTAGACTCAACAGCTTGTTATCAGTGACTGTGCTTCTTAGATGCCTACATGGGGTATCATCAGATCCCGATGGCATTGGAAGATATGGAAAATACCTCATTCATTACAGAGGTTGGGACCTATTGCTATACTAAAATGCCATTCGGTCTAAAGAATTCAGGGGTAGAATTCCAACGGGCCATGCACTAGGTCTTCAAGAAGCAGCTCAAGAGGAACGTTGAGGTCAATGTGGATGACATTGTAATTAAATCCAAAACCTAAGAAGACTTCAGAGAAAATGTAATTGAGACTTTCTAGGTGCTGAAAGCTACTCACATGAAACTTAATCCTGAAAAATGTACCTTCGGGGTTTCAGCGTGAAAATTCTTGGGTTTCATGATATCAAAACGAGGCATTGATGCCAATCTTGATAAAATAAAAGCACTCTTGGACATGGAACCTCCCAGGAGCATCAAAGAAGTTCAATGTTTAACAGCAAAGATGGCAGCATTGGGATGCTTCATCAGTAAGGTGGCTGATAAAAGAGAGAAGTTTTATGACTTTTTGAAAAATCCAAAAGATTTCCAGTGGAAAGAAGATTGCCTAACAACTTTCATCAAGCTGAAGGATGTTCTAGGAAGATCCCCACAACTCATTTCCTCTAGGTCGGGAGAGAAGATCTTGACGTACTTAACTGCAACGGAGAAGGTAGTCAACTTGGTGCTACTAGTCGAAAGGTCAAGTTTACAATTTCCAGTGTATTATGTAAGCCGTTAGCTTTGGGGTCCTGAAGTTAGATATTCATATCTCGAGAAATTCTTGTACCATATTGTTATTACTTCAAGCCCTATTTTGAAGCTTACCCGATAAGATTATTGACCAATCTAAAGTACGCACTGGCTAAACCAGAGTTGTCGGGCAGGACAATGAAGTTGTCGCTCAAACTCTCATAATGTCAAATCGCTTTTGAGGCCAGGAAAGGTATCAAAGCTCAAGCTCTCTCAAACTTCATAGAAGAATGCATAAGAGTTCCACTGGAGCTCGCGAACACTTGTGAAATCAATGATGGATCATATACATAGATGGTTCCACTGAAAAGGAAAATCAAGTGCGGTAACTATATCGATCAACCCTGAGGGAGTGAGAATCCCTTACTTTTTGAGATACAACTTCCCAACCTTGAATAATGAATCTGAATATGAAGCTCTCTTAGCAGGTCTAAGACTTATAAGAGCTCTAACAGTGCAAAAATGGCATGCCAAAATTGATTCACAAGTTATAGCCAGCCAGGTCGCTGGAGAATACAAAGCTAGGGAAGAAAACATGATTAAATATCTCAAACAAGTAAAAGATATAACATTAAAACTTGAGTATTTCCTTATTGAGAAAATACCTAGAGAGCAAAATTCAGAGGTTGATGCACTATCTAAGGTCCATAGGGAGCTTGCGGGAACCAAAACCAAGCTATTGGTTGAACAACTATTTTCTCTAAGCATAAATTAAAAGGAAAACTTGGTTATAGGGGATCAAGTAGACTGGAGATATCCTATTTGCAAATTCCTTAAAGATGGCAATCTTCAACAAGATGCCAAAGAAGCTTGCCAAATATGAAAATGGGCACCTCGCTAAGTCCTAATGGGAGATAAAGAAGTGTACCCAAGATTGTATACATGGCCACTACTAAAATGCCTAAGTAAGGGAGAAGGAGAATATGTCATCGAAGAAGTACATAATGGAATATGTGGATCACACATAGGAGTAAAAACCATCACAAAGAAGATACTAAGGGCGGATTATTACTGGCCTTCGATGATCTCAAAAATCGAAAAGGTCGTACAAAAGTGTACGAGCTGTCAATTGCATGGAAATAAGTCACATGTACCTCCAACGAAGTATCAATCCATCAGCAAGTCGATTCCATTTGTCCTTTGGGGGATCAACGTAATAGGATAATTCCCCAAAGGAGGAGTGAGGGTGTTCAATTCCTAATTTTGGCCGTAAAATACTTCACCTGATGGATTGAAGTAGAACCAATGACAATAATCTCCTCACCAAAGGTACAGTCCTTCGTATGGAGGAATATTGTATGTAGGTTCGAGGTTCCCCGAGCTATAATCTCAGATAATGGAAGGCAGTTTGTAGGCGATCCATTCAAGACTTTCTATGAAAGCTTGAATATAGAATAGAGATTAACCTCTGTAGCTCATCCTTAGGCAAACGGATTGGCTAAGGTCCCAAACAGAACAATTCTGGAAGGTCGCAAGAAAAGGCTTACCAAGCTTGAGAAAGAAGGTCGCAAACCTTCTTGGCCAAAAGAAATTCCAAGCATCTTATGGGCCTACAGGACTGCACCCAGGAAAGCTACTGGAGACACACCATTCAGTTAATGTTTTTGTGCAAAAGTGGTAATGCTAGTAAAGGTCGAAATGAAGTGATTAAGATTGATGGAATACAATTCAGTCTTAAAGGAGGGGGAGAGAATGGCAGACCTCAACCTCCTTGTAGAGGTCAGAAATAAAGCTATGAAAGTTGACAGGAGATATAAAAAGCAAGTCACAAATTTTTTCAACAAGGTGAAAGAGAAGCACTTCACAGTTGGAGAAATGATCTTCAAAAGTTTGGATGTTGGAAAGCAAGGACAATTGACAAAGTTACAAGAAACTTGTTAAGGACCTTACATAATCCAAGTAGCTCACGAAAGAGGAAGCTATAAGTTCGCTGATCTCAAAGGAAGGCAACTCTTAAGATCTTGGAATGTTTACCATTTAAAGAAATTCTAGGCCTAAGGCTTTTCTAGGATTTTCCAGACTTTACAAGCTCGTTAATCAGAATAACAATGGTGATAACCCCACACCACAAAGATCTGGGGGAAGTCGGGTGTCCGTCCCAACTGACCTCTTGGAATGCATGGTGGCTACCTTAGAAGGAATCTCTAGTAGAAGAGATTACATGTCAACGAGGCGTACTCCTATTCCATCTCAGAAGGAAACACAATTGCAATAAGATTAAGGAGGTTGCACACGGAATGGTCAAACCCCACCTTTCAGACACAAGGAACAACCTCCAGCTTAATGTGGAAGGTCGGGAGATAAGATCACAGGGCGAAAGACTCCCACCCGTGGTCGATTTGAGAGAAACCCTCCGTAATGGAAGGGGTTATGACTTGATAGACAGAGTCAACTGAGCCGCCATTTCACGAGGTCAACAACAAGAAATAAGTCCTGATGAGGAGAGGAGCTCGCTGAGAACTCTTCCTGGAGCAAGGATGCCTCCTCGAAGTAGCCTGATCGAAAGGACAAGCAACGACACTCAAGGGGTAATCCCCGAATCCACAAAATGGAGAGACTCTCCCAACAAATCACTAGAAGAATGGGAACTAGGAGATACAGAGCAGTGTGGACCTATAGAAGCCCTCACTCTTTGTAAACAATATCATGATTGTTTGAATGCCATTAAGATTCAAAGCACCGCAAGTGGAGGCAAAGTACGACGGCACAGGGGAGCCTCTACAACACATAGATGAATATGTTTCCTACATGGAAATGTTTAAGTACCTTAATCATGTCAAATGCCAAGCTTTTCGATCCAAGCTAACCAAGAAAACACAGTCTTGGTTCAAAGGAATTCCAGTAGCAAGTATCTCGAGCTAGACACAATTGAAGGAGCTATTTTTGAAAAACTATTAGAGCAGCAAAGGTCGGATCAAGACTTTCATGCTCCCAAGGAAGAGCAACTGCTGCATCTAGATGATACAGCCCCTCGTGAACAACTAGATCGGTCTTCAAGTCCCCATGCAACTTGCCAATTACATCAACATAGAGCCTAAATAGCTAAGGTCAAAGGATGGACTCCACATAAGTCTGAAAAGCTAGAGTAGGAGGCATTGGCTCTATGTATTGAAATCCTTCAACTGAGCCTTGAGCTCACGGATGTGGTCCTTTTGTTTTTTATCGAGCTCAAGCAACTGGTCGCTCTTCTGGAAAACTTCTTTAAGGGCTGAGGCCATTACTAGATTCTCAGCTTTGGCCTTAGTTATTTTTTTCTTGCATTCCCCCGAAAGATTGCTCACGACCGTGTGGGAGGCATTGGCTAGCTCGCGGAAGCAGCGAGCTCTCCATTCTCTTTTTCAAGACCAACTTTCTCTTCTTGGAGCTCTGTGATTAGGGTGGTGAACTCCTGATCTTTCTTGACCCTCTCCATTTGTCTCTTTAGTTGCTCACCCAAGAAGACATGATTCTGAAAAAAGAGAAGAAGAAGAAAGGTCAGTACTCAAGAAAAATTTACACAGAAACTACTACATGAATATAGAAATAAAGAAAGCTTATTGCTGTGTGGAGAGAGTAGGTGTATTGGTCCATCTCATCATCAATGAGCTGCCAACAGATGTCCTGGTCCACGGCAGGTGCACACTCCATTAGAAAGGATTGGGAATGTGGCCATTAGAACTAGGAGTTTGAAAACTCTATGGCAAGGTTGCGGTCCCCTTATAGGAATGTTAGGCCAAGGAAAGATTCCCCAACCCCTTTAAAGTTTATGCGACCTCTTCAGCGACACAACCATTGAATTCTAACCTTTGCTTAGAGGTCACATGGGGCTTACCCCTTCCCCAAAGAGGTTGAGGGAAGCCTTTTTTCATGCTGAGTGGACTGGGATTAATTAGAAAAGAAGATCACAATCTTCGTAGGTCTTTTGGAGGCTTGCAAGGCTATAGCCTAACCATTTCTCTTCATGGCAGTCTGAGTCCGACTCGCCATTGTCACTTTCTTACTTCGAGTCTGGGGGATGGGAATCTTGAAAGAAGACTCCCCAGTGGCCAGCGTCGTAGCCAAAGCAATAGATAAAGCACCAGCAGCATCGCCAGGGCTACTGGAAGGAGCTTGGAAGGATAGCGACCTTCCCCACTGAGAGCAGATGGAGGAGTTCAAAAGCCATGCAATCGTCATTGCTGCTAAAACAAGGAAGGTAGAAATGTTAACATGTAGAAAAGTTAAAGGAAACTTATTAAACACTAAAAAAATAAAGAAATTTCCTACTAGTGGGAAGAATTCCCATAGTTCTCCTAAGAGTGGGGACGTTGCGATCTGTTGGACTTCTCAATCCAGTAGAACGAGGGAAAGGTACTAGCCAGATTGAATGGGTCAACCCAAACTTCTCAACTTAGGAATGGGCCAGGTCGACACGAAAACTTTGTCCCTTTCTTGCTCGTCGAACAAAGTAGGGAGACCATTGTAGAAGGTTCTATTCAAATTCCAGTCTGGGTATGGCTCGAACTGGGCTAGATTGGCTGGAAATTTGGCTAAAAGAAAAGAATCCTTCCAAGCGCAGCTGGAAGATTGAAAGGGACATAGTAATTCATATCTATTGTTGAAATGAAGTACCCCAAACTGGTCTTGTTTAGGGTTTTAAAAACACCGACCTTAAAGAAGCACCTAGAAAGGTCCTGAGAAATTGGAACTCTATAAAGATGGCAAGTCATTATGAACCCAATGATGGTACACACAACATTAGGAACGAGTTGTGCTATTGGAAAGTTCCAGAAGTGGACTATCTCAAAAAACAAAGGATGCAGGCATGGCAAAAGAATGCCTCCTCTGAGGTCAGTCAAGTGAAGGACTATATGTCCAATACGAAGACTGATGGGATGCTCGGACTCCCAAGCAATGGCTATGTCCGCACTATTTTTACCCCTCTCCCTACTAATTTGAAAAATTTCCGAGGGACCTAAAGAGGAAGAAAGAGAGAAGACCTCTAGTTCAAAGGGTTGGTAGACTTTACTCTTGATACGGGGAGTCCCAGCAGTAACGGGAGGCAAATAATACACCTCATTCTCAGGATTTACAAAAGGGCGAGAGCATGAAATCTCTCCTGTATGGAGAGAAGGGGTGTTAGAATAAGACAATCGGGTAGAGAAAGATGATTGGGTAAAGGACTCAAAAGACATTTTTTCTCTGAGAAGGGAGAGAAGATGAGAATTTTCTAAACATAGTAAAGAGAAAAGGAAACTCATGGAAGTGTTCTAACTTTTGAAGAATTTGCTAGATAGAAAAGAAAATTAAGTTTGGAAAGGTAGCAGTTCGAGCTAATGTTGCAGAAGAGAGATTCTATTTGCAAAGAGAAGAGTTTTGGTAAATCCTAAAATCTTCAAAAGCTTCCTAATTTATATGTGATAAAGAGTCCTTTAGGTTCCTGGAAAAGGTCCGGTAACCTAGAATCGAGGCAACTGCTAAAAATTGATGAGGCACATCACCTCTAAAACTAGCCGTTATAGAAAATGGCAAGAACTTTTAGAGGTCGTGACATAAAGATGGTAATTTAGGCCCCATAACCTGCGAGCTCACTGGACCTAAATGGGGGATAATGATGGGAGAAATGGGTACGATCCGGATGAATCGAGCCAAACGAACCCAAGCTCCGACCTGAATACCTAAAAGTCTGAATCACAAGTCAAGAAGAAAAGTGGGTGGCGACCTCTTCCCACTGACCTCCCAAGTCACCGACCTTATAATGAGCTTAGGAGAGGTCTTATCAGACAGCGACCTTCGATTCAGTGAACTCCAATCCGTCTTATACATCTGCCATGCCATGACTAAATGTCTACGACTCTTAACATACTCTATGAACCTATAATTGCTCATCACGACCTTCTAAGGTGGATAGTTGAGACCTTCGACATTCACAAGTAAGTTGCGAAGTTGGTTTAAAGGTCATTAACGAGTTTGTAGCTATCGACTAGAGATGTGCATGACAAGGTATCACAACTTAGGGAAACTCCACGATTCTAGGAGCAATTGGCGAGATACTATACGATTTCACAATTATCCAAATTGCCTAGTTTCAAGTAATTGAAGAATCATGATTGATGAGGTAACTGATGCAGGTGACTGTGGCGAGCAAGAGTTTGAGTCTTGTTTGAGTGGATCGATTTGGATAGCTCAAGTTTTGGTTAATCCATAAAAACTCGAGGATTTCGATTCTTTCTTCTATTTTAACAAAATTAAGAAATGAGTTTCTGCTCCTTCACACAAACTTCAGTCCAAAGTAGCTAAAGGAAGAAGAGAAGAGAACCAAACACATTATCAAAAACCAAAAAAAGTCAATTCTTCCAAAAATTGCTGTAGTGCATCACAAGTAAACAAAACTTAAATACCTAGGGTTACTAATAAGAAAATTATTGAACTACCTTTTTAAACCTATCAGCAATTAAAACATAAAACAAGGAGCAATTTGAAAATAACTCAAAAAATAAGAATTCGGTATAAATAATGAAAACAATGTATAAGTAACTCTAGCTTGCTCTCTGGCAACTTGCCCTTCCAGTTTTCTACTTTTCTGCTTCTTCAAAGGTTCAGACCGGTGTGGAGTGGGTGAGTGAACCAACTGACCCGAAGCTTCTTGTTCGTCCTTGACCTCCAGCTCTACGTCAAGCTACCTCCCATGAAAAGACCTTGTCCTCAAGCTCATGTGGTCTCCATTGAAGCGAGATAGATGTTGCACATTGAACACATTGGAGATACTATAGCCATCTGGTAGCTCAAGCTTATAAGCATTGCGTCCCAACTTCTCTAGGATCTGACAAGGACCAAATTTTCTATCCTTGAGCTTATGGTAGTCGCTTGTAGGAAATCGATCCTTGGTAAGTGAAACCCAAACCAATTCATGAACATCAAACTGAACATCTCGTCGAGTTTGGTCAGCATGTTCCTTGTATGCCGCATATGATCCCACCATGTTAGTTTTAATCGTTGCATGGATGGACTGAAGATCAGCCAACCGTTCTTCAACCTTCTTAGGAGCAGAACCATCAATAGGTATAGTAGGATCAATGGGACTTCTTGGATTATGACCATTCACAATCTGGAACGGAGAGAACTTCATAGACCGATTCAAAGAACAATTAAACTTAAATTCAATCTTAGGTAAAATAGAATCCCAAGTACCGAAAGACTTAACTTGCATTCTCAACATGTTGCCCAAAGTTCAGTTCACTGTTTCAGTTTGTTCATTCGTCTATGGGTGATAAGGGCTACTGAACTTTAACTCTACCCACAGTTTCTTCCATAGTTCAGCCCAGAAATGGCTCATGAACTTGGTGTCTCTATCTGACATAATACTCTAAGGAAGGCCAAATCACTGAACAACCTCAATGAAATACAAGTTAGCAATCTTGTTTGCATCCATGTTGTTTTACATGCCACAAACACAACCATCTTGCTAAACCAATCAACTACCACCATGATACTATCAAATCCAACTTGAGTCCTAGGCAAACCCAACACGAAATCCATAGACACTTGCTCCATGGTTCAATTGGAACTGAAAGTGGAGTATACAATCCGTGGTTGTTGCTGCCTCCTTTTGATACTTGGCAAATCTTGACTCTTGTCAATTCCATGCCAATAGAACCTTTCCTTGATTAGTCCAATAGTCTTGTCCTTCAAAGCCAATCATCAATCTCAAGGATGCAAAGACAATTACCTCGGAACAGAAATCCATCATGAATTATATAATTAAATTAACTTTGCTACTCCAACTCGAGCACAATGTTCCCGAAGTACACATCATCTCTTAAGCCGTCTCACACGTTCTCAAACCCCAAAGCTTATACTTTCATGACACTGAGCAACGAGTGCCTTCTACTCAAAAGCATCGACCACCTTATTCATTACTCCAGACTTATGCTACAGAATGAAAGTGAACTCCTGCAGCAAGGATACCCACTTCGCATGCTTAGCATTAAGCTTGTGCTGGCCCTGAATAAACTTCAAAACTTGATGGTCAGAATACAGCACAAACTTCCTCTAAATAAGGTAGTGTCTCCAATACTGTAGTGCTCAGACTGTAGCATAGAATTCTGTGTCATGGACCGAGTAGTTGAGTTTCGGACCACCTAACTTTTCCCCAAAATATGCCATTGGTTTGCCTTCTTGACTTAAGACAGCAGCAATGCCCACCTTTGACGCATCACAATCCACATCGAAGACCCTCTCAAAGTTAGTTAATGCCAAGACTGGAGCACTCATCAACCGAGCCTTGATCACTTCGAATGCCTGTTGTGCCTTTTTTGTCCTTACAAATTCTTTGGCATTGTAAAGGTCAATCAATGGTGCCATAACTTCACTGAACCCTTTGACAACCCGTCCGTAAAAACTAGCCAAGCCATGGAATGATCGGACTTCTGTGACTCTCCTCGGAACAGGCCAATCTTAGACAACTTTAACTTTGGCTTCGGTAGGTAAGATACCATCTGCAGAAACCACATACCCCAGAAAAACAAGGCTATCTGTTATCTAGGTGCATTTCTTGTTGTTTGCATGTAAACTATGCTCGCGTAATGCTGATAGAATCAACCGAAGATGCTGTAGATGATCTTCCTCTGTTCGGCTGTAGACCAGGATGCCATCAAAGTAAACCACAACAAACTCATTCAAGTAAGGTCTGAGTACCTAGTTCATCACTCTCATAAATGTGCTCGGTGCATTGGACAATCCAAATGGAATGATCGTCCATTCGAACAGCCCTTCCTTGTTTTTGAAAGCAGTCTTCCACTCGTCCCCTGGTTCGATCCGAATCTGGTGATAGAGACTCTTTAGATCAATCTTTGAAAAAACAACAGCTCCACTTAGTTGATCCAGCATGTCATCTAACCTGGGAATGGGAAACCTATACTTTACCATGATTCGATTGATGGCCATACTATCCACACACATTCACCAACTACCATCTTTGTTTGGTACCAACAAGACTGGCGCAGCACATGGGCTGATACTTTCACGGATATAACACCTTTCCAACAACTCTATGACTTGACGCTTTAAGTCTTCATGTTGTTGAGGGGATAACCCGTAATGTGGTTTGTTTGCAAGGACTGAACCTAGTATTAGGTCAATCTGATGCTGAATATCACGCATGGGTGGTAATCCGGATGGCAAATCTTCCAATAGCATGTTGGCAAACTCTTGAAGAACTCCTTTCACTTTCTCTGGCACGTTTGAAACTATTGCAATCCTATTCTGGGCCATAATCATCGTGGATAGCAATGTGAAACACACCTCGACATCATCCATCTTAGCTTCGAACTCCTTCATAGGAAGACAAATCACAGTTTTCCTACCTTCTGTTAAACGTTCCCTCATTGGCTGCAATACTACTTTCTTCAGCCCTTTATTGATAGTGCAACGGTTCCATGGTTTTCAAAATAAAAAATGAGCAGCATCCACAGGAACTACATCACAGTAGACAGTGATGGAATATTGGGACCTGAAAGAAAACTCAACCCGACACCTCTGCATCACAGTAACATTCGTCTCCTTGTTCAACGAACCAAACTTATACGGCTTAGGATGCTACTCCGTTTGAAGCTATAATTTTTGTACCGCCTCTTGTGAGATCACGTTCTTGCAACTACCCGTATCAATGATCACCTTGCAGGCCTTATTTCCTATAGTACACCAAGTAGTGAATATGATCCCTCATTTCCAATCCTCATTTGCCTTAGGAGCAGGGGAAACCCTTCTTATCACCAAACTCTCTTCCCTAACGTCCTCGGAGCAAACACACAATCATTAGCATCACCCTCCAACTCAGGCTCAAAATAACAAGCATCATCACATTCAGCACTTTCCTGTATTAACAGTTGAGATCTTGCCCGTGCACATTCTTTCCCATAATGGCCCTTTTTTGAAATCCATGACAAGTAATATTAGCCTTATTCATTGTATGTTTGTTCGGAAAATTACTTGTCCATTGGTTAGACTGCCCAGCATAATGGTTCTACGATGATGGAGCTGACTAGCTTCCCGATCAAGCTGAAGTCGAGCTATTAGTAGTCGCAAACCGTGACGGAGTTGTAGGTGGAGGTCCTCTCCTAAATGATACACTATTTCCACTAGTTCAGGCTTGACCCTTCTCTACTACTTTCGCCTATGTTTGCACATTAGTAACGGTGCTGAACTAATGCACTTGTAGTGTATCCTGAATGGCGGGTCTGAGACCATGTAGATATCGGGCTACTAACTACTCCTATGTCTCCCGACGTTGATTTCTCGTTACCATCCGACAAAACTCCAGGGTATATTCCTCCACACTTTGAGTGCCCTGCGATAAACTTTGTAAATTCTGAAACAACATCTGCCGATAATTGTAAGGTAGGAATTCCTTTCGCATCTCAATTTTCAATTCTCCCCCATCATCCAGAACAGGGAGGCCATCCAAGTACCGTTAGTAGCAGAAAGATTGTCACCATGCAACTGCCCGATCTTTGAATCAAATAGCAATAAATGAAACTTTCTTGTTAGTGGGTACCTCCTTTAACAAGAACATCACATCCACTGAGCCTAACCAATCTAGGAACTCCTCGAGCGCTAAACTTCTAGAAAATTCTAGGATCTCTAGTTTGAACCCCAATGTCCCACCGTGGGTTTTGAGGATCTCGTTTGGGATCTCTCGAATAGTAGTATCCCCCTCTAGCACCCCTCGGAAGTAACCTCTGCGACGGCTTTCTTGGAAGCAATTTGAAGTCTTCCTCACTGCCAACAGCTTTTCCATCTTGTCTTCTGGCTGGTTCTTGTCAAATTGGTGGTCGATGGATTGCCACCTGTATCTCGGCTTTCTCGTTCTTGCTGCAACTCTCCTTGCAGTACTCCTCTTTCACTAAGTGACTCCTCTCTGTCTTGTTGCATTGCTTCTACTAGGGTTGCTAAATTTTGTTCCCGGTTACCTCCTAACATCGTGGATCTTAGCTCTGATACCAATTGACGCAGGTGGCCTTAGCGAGCTAGAGTTTGAGTCTTGTTTGAGTGGATCGATTCGGATAACTCAAGTTTTGGTTAATCAGTAAAAACTCAAGGATTTCGATTATTTCTTCTATTTTAACAAAATTAAGAAATGAGTTTCTTCTCCTTTAGACAAGCTTCAGTCCAAAGTGGCCAAAGGAAGAAGAGAAGAGAACCAAACACAATATCAGAAAAAAAAAAAAAAAAGGCTATTCTTCAAAAAATTGCTGTCATGCATCACAAGAAAACAAAACTAAAATACCTAGGGTTACTAATAAGAAAATTACTAAACTGCCCTTCTAAACCTATCCGCAATTAAAGCATAAAACAGAGAGCGCCTCAAAAATAACTCAATCATAAGAATCCGGTATAAATAAAGAAAACAATGTATAAATAACTCCAGCTTGCTCTCTGGCAGCTTGCCCTTCAAGTTTTTTGCTTTTCTGCTTCTTCAAAAGTTCAAACAGGCATGGAGCGAGTGATTGAACCAACTAACCTGAAGCATTTTGATCAACCTCAACCTCCAGCTCTTGTTCGACCTTGACCTCGAGCTCTGCATCTGTAACCTATTATTCGATATATATTATCGAATCACATACAGTTCATGGATAGATTGAGCTAATTTACTAAAAGATTACTTTCTCAAAATACTAACCTAGGCATCGGAGCTATCCTCAAGGTGAGAGCCCACTACGATGATCTAATCTTCTTTTTCAGGTTGCGATTGCAGATGTCATCACAGTTTGAGATGACCCAGAGATCGTTACGAGCTCCATCATTTGGATTTGAGTATCTTAGTTCCAAACATAAGTAATTTATTTTATAAGTTACGTATGGTTTTTTGCAATGAAAACATAAACAGATTTCTTCATATCATCTTAGCGAACACTTAGAACACAATAGATATCAACTTCACATTGTATACTATAGAGGGAGTCCAAAAGAGTTGTACCGGGTCACCCCACAGATCCAAATGAAGCTTCGAGATTAGCAGCTTGAGTAGATGAGAAAGAGGTCACTGGAGTGGGTTGTCGCCCAGGGCAGAGCTCCAATGTCTAAGTTAGTATTCTGGGAGAGTTTTTTGGTAAAGACCTGTTTTGAAGAAAGGAAGAAGACTCAGTTCAATACTGTCTCTTTCTCGTTCTCCTTAGACTGATTGTGTGTTTTTGTTTAAGTAGAGAGACAGATAGAGAGTCAGTTACCTCCTGGAATTAGGCTCTGTATTACGTAACAGTATGCAGTTAGGATAATTGTGGGATTCAGTCGAATACCGCCAATTGCTCCTAAGTTCATGGAGTTTCCCTGGAACTAGAGATCTTGCTATTCACATCTCTATGAGAGCTACGAACTCACTAACCAACCTTTAGACCGATTGCGCGACCTCTCTATGGATGTCGAGGATCTTGAACATCTCTTCCGGTGAGGTCGGGCCAAGTGATCCTTGGCTTCTTAAAGTGGCTAAGAGCAGCACATCGGTGGTCGAGGCATGGAAGATTTGTAATTCAGATTGGAGCTTGCCAAGTCAAAGTCGAGGTCTGGCAAGACCTCAGCTCGAGCACATTTGGGAGGTCGGTGACCTCTAGCTCAGTGACCTGGGAAGTCGGTGGTATAAGACCGCTTGCCCAAGTGTCCTCGTTGACTCTGTGAGTCTGACTTTCAGGTATTAAAGGCATGGGACCCTCTGGCCCATTTGGGTTGACTTCTGTCCAGGTCCTGCCTATTTGAGTTGACTAGTTCGGGTCGTGCCCGTTTCACCCATCGTTACTCCCCTTTGGGCAAAACGAGCTTAGAGGTCATTGGTGCATAAATGACTATCTTCAAGTCGTTGTTGCTACTGGGTCTGCCGATTTCTTGTAGCAGCTAACTTCAATGGTACCTTTCCATTAGTGTCTCTAGTCGAGAGCTGCAAGCTGGCTTATAATTTTTCGACTTCAAGTAGAGTTGAGCACACTTGGTCGCGATATGGAAGGTACATGAGCAAGGTCGTAAGTCGTGATCTAGTGAGGCCTCTATTATGCTTATCTGGAGATCGATGAACTTTGGTCCGTGACTCGTGAAGTCAGTGGTAGAAAGTCCTTGCCCACTCACACCTCAAGACTCTCCTATGTGACTTTTGGGTATTATAAGTTCCCATCTATAGGTCGAGAGTCTGACCCTCAGGCATTGAGGTTCACCATCTTGAGGTCGGGGATCCTTCATTCATATATTAGAAGTTGCCAGCTTCAGGCCAGGGGTCTGACTTTCAGGTATTAGAAACTACCATCTCCAAATCTTTGATCTGACTTTTAGGTATTCAATGGTTACCATCTCTAAGTCGTGATCTTTTGAAAGGTTGAACAGCTTTCTCGCAACTATTTGGGAGGCTGGCCTTCAGGTATTTTAGGACTTACCATCTTGAGGCCAAGGCTCTCGGTAAAACTTGTGTCGTTTTCTTGCAACAGCTATTTTTGTGTGAGGAAGCATTCCTTGGCTTTTGGAAAGCTTTGGCAGGAAATATTTCCTAGAGAATCGCCCCATTTCAGTTTTGGTAGCTTTGACCCGTTTTCTTTCTAAAGAAGCGTTGCGCCTTCACTTATTCTATTGTGAGAGGCAGTCAGGGCATGACTCATCTTAGAATTCCAGTGGTTGATCCGCTCCGACTCTCTGGTGAGAAGTTGAGGAGTTTCTAGCTTTGAAATGTTTATTATATCTTTCTTCATCATTTTATTTTTCTCTCATCTATGTTCCATCTCTTGCAGTTCATTGCACCAGATCCTTTCTTTTCTCTTTCTAGCTTTCATTTGAACCTTCTCGGTTACCATGGCGTCCACTTCAGACACATCAAACTTTGAATCTCTTGCTAATGAGATTTTCTATGATCCTCCTTACTTTCCCCAGGCTCGTGATGTCCCCTGTCTAACCCATGACCTGTCCGAGACTGGGGTTCCTTTTCAAGACTCTTCTTTGAGCCCTGCTGACATCAAGGCAATCCAAGTGGAGATGGCGGCAGACGAGGGCTACTTCACTGCTACCACACTGATTGAGGGCCCTCACTCCCGGCATGATGGCCATGTCGTTCTTCATTATGCTAGCCTTGGGGATTGCTCCTTCTTGCTTTCTTTTATTGCCTCTTTATGGACATAGTCCATTTTTGGAAAGTGCCTCTGGCCCAGTTCGTTCCCCATTCCATCAGGATGATAGTCACTTTCATAGCAACCTGTCATCTTTACAGGGTTCCAATATCTTTGGAGCAGTTCCGGTGTTTCTTCGAGTTAGAGGTCCCCTCAACCTTTAGATCTTCTAAGGGGTATCTGAGGCTGGTTCAGCGGCATCTGATATTGGGCTGTGTTTAGTCCCTAGAAGGGATTGGAAGTCTCAATTTCTCTTCGTCCGTCTTGATGATTCATTGATGGAGAGATACCTTGACTGGAACCTTAATCGACTTTTTTACAATGAGCTTCCTCCCTTGTCCCTGGCCTGGAACAGCACGGGGATCTTTTAATGAATTTGGCCTATTCCGGTTGGCCTTGGGTCAGGTTCCTCTCTTCTGTCTAGCCAAGGTCTTTCCTGGAGCCCGTGGGTTTATGGTGGAGGATGTTATGTAATCTCCCCGCGATCTGTGCAGGCATGGGGATTACTCTCTCCAGTAAGTAATTCTTTTGATGTTGGCTCCTTTGCTGCTTCTATCCTTTCCATATGTTGACAGTTTTTTTTTTTTTTTTGGACAGTGTTGAGGAACCTTAATTGGTTTTACGAGCAGGTCGAGGAGGGGCTGGCCCAAGCCAAGGTGCCACAGGGTCGAGTAGTGGTGGGGGGTCTCCGACCTCTACTGAGCCTTCTGTTCCTCCACGAAGGGGAGGTCGCAAGATCCAAGCCGCTATGCGTCATGGCAGAGGAGGACCGGGCCATGGGAGTGCGGGGCCAGGTCGTGGTGTTGAATTGCTTGGGGTGGTGAGCAGGACTAGTGCTGCCACTTGCCGTAGAGTTGAGATAATAGTAATGTACGCGGAGCCTTTCCAAGGTAGCCCATTTGAAATTTCCAGCTCTGACTTCAACCTGTCCTCCTAGGAAGTTTTGTAATAGTGTTAGGACTTCTTTCACCACTATTTTGTTTTTGTTGAGTACTGAAAACTTTGCAGGTCTGTTTGTGGTCTTCTGCTTTATTATTTACTGCACTTCATGCCCCATAGAGAGTCTGTTTATGGCTCTCTGTTCTCTTTTTTGTTTCTTTATAAAGCTGCTCAATATTTTCTGCCTTTGCGTTGAGCGATGGTTCTCATCTTCGTACTCATAGTTTTTCTACAATTGCATGCTTGCATAATTGAACTGCTTTTTCATTCAGGTAACTTATATTAATGCAAGCGTAACAACTGCATATACCTTGGAAGAACTTATTTTTAAACTCGTTGAAGCCACCGTTAAGGTCATTTTTGAGTGTTTGGGGTTGCTATGATCCGGTAGGTCCATGAGGTCTTTCATATCTTAGATGACCTTTAGGCATAAAACTTTTTTAACTGATAGGTATTCCAAGGTCTCAGGAGTTGTCTTCCTTCGAGATCAGCTTGCTTGTAGCTCCCTGCTTTGTGGACATTCTTGGATTAGGTAGCATTGTTAGCCAATTTGCACACGCAAGTATACGGATCGTTAACAAATAATAAAGTGATCAAAAGAGTATCGTCAGACAGAGAGTTCTATGAATTTAAACAAGTACCAATCACTAACAATCAACTTTCTTCCAAGTCAAAGGAATCAAAAGGTTGAGTTTCTGAGATTTAAAACTAAAACAAAGTTATAAAATATTTTAGAAAAGATTGTTGGATAAAAAGCCCAGGATTACAAAGTCATCAAAGACAACTTTAATCGAGAAAAATCCTTTTCAACAAATGCTAATTATGCAAATTGATTAACTGTGACACATAGATTCCTTTAATTCCCTGTCGAGATATTAAAGAACTTACCCAGTCAATTACAAAAGCTATATGTCTA
>JAOXNR010039909.1:5409-17725 GCA_028571225.1 Parsonsia alboflavescens | reverse complement strand
GTCTAAGGTATGGAGGATTCTAGCCCCAAACCAGTGCTGCTACTTTCATCAATCCTTTGAACACCAACTCAATGATGCCTGCAGGAACTAACTATACTCTGTCTATGAGATAACTTATAACTAACTTATTCTTTTATCAATCCCAGATTTATTTTCCACTAATTAACATGTTTCACTAAATCCATATAATTAATTTTGTTTTCTTCTATGTTGTTCAACTAATGCATGGCCAGTAGCAGCTTCCTATGGCAATCCAACTAGGAGAAGATCAGTCACATTTGGGCAAGGCATGTCCGGCAGAATTGACCAAGTAAGAATTCCTCCATGAACCAAGTTTAAGCAAAAATTCTAAAACAGGATTTATTAATTTCTTGGCTGATTTTTATTATGATCAGGGATACAACACCGTTACTACCAGTGCACTTTATAGTTCTTCAAGAAGCTCTCAAACGGCGCATCAGCTGTAATACTAGCCAAGGAATCCTGATGAGTATGAATATTAATTGAATTTAATATTATTATGCTTTTTTCAATATATATTTACTCTTTAGGTTCATTTAAATTTAATTAAGGTAAATTTGTTGCTAATTAATACTAGTTTAATTAACATGTGCAGAACTATCTTCAATAGGGTTTATGATCCTCGTTAAGATAAGCTTGGTTTAACAGTGCAGGACTTACTTGAGGATGTTCAATCAGCACCCAGAATTCTGGTAATTAAGAAATAATAAGCATATATAGGGAGTTTTTAATTAGTGCCTAGTGAAAGTAGTCAACTTCGGGAATATTAATGCACTCTTAATATGGTTCTATATATTGGAAACCATGATAAACAGGAAGAAGTCAAATGCAAGTGCAGATAAGTGCTTCAAAGAAATGAGGCATAGAATTACAACACGGGCAGGACGAAAAAGGTGCTGAATTGGATGTCCTAAGAAGATGTTTTCCTGTCTTTGTCATTCATAAGGACCCCTAGTTGCTGCTTATTAAGAATTTAACATTTCCTATTTGTTTTATTATCTGACATTGTCGTTTGCTTGAACTTACTTTCTATGGAATTGTCGGAAACTTCTTGATATTGTTGTTTGTTAGCTTGAACTTACTTTCTAAGGAATTAGTGTTTTGCTAGACTTTGATTTGTCTTTGAAAACTTGACTAGTGTGTAACTTTAGAGATTTCTTTTCTGATGTTATTTCTCTTAATTATTTTGAACTTAGCGATCTTTGTAGGTCACTTGAACGGCCACAAAGCAGCAGCTTCAGCATTTCTCTTTCAGGCATTCCAAGTCCAGTTTGCCATTGTGACTTTCTTGGTCCTCACCACTGGTTTTGCCAGAAGGAGCTTGGAGGGACAGCAACCTGCTTTGCTGTTGGGAGTGAGATGTAGAGTTCAATAGGCAGGCGGTCCCCATTGCTGTCAAAACAAAGGGAAAGAAAAAGATGTTAGCTTTCATGTTTCAATAGGATAGCGAAATGAAATTTACTAAAAGCCAGAAAATGAGAAAATTTCCTACCATCGGGAAGAATTCCCATAGTTTTCCTAAGAGATGGCAGATCGCGATCTGCAAGACTTCCCAATCCAATAGAGCGAAGAAAAGCAACAGACCAGACAGGCTGAGTTGATCTGACCTTTTCAACGTTGGAGTTGGCAATGTCGACCAGGAAACTCCTATCTCTCTCTTGCTCCTTGGATAAAGTGGGAAGGCCATTATAGAAGGTCTTATGAAGATTCCAATCGAGATGTGGTTCATCCCGAATTAGATTTGCAAGAAGTTGAGCAAAAAGAAAAGAATCTTTCCAATGTCCAACAGAAGACTAGAAAGATCCTAAAAACCTATACCTGGTGTTAAATTGAAGATACCCTAAGCTGGTTTTGCCAGGGGCAGTAGAGATGCCAACTTTGAAAAAGCATCTAAAAAGGTCCAAGGAAGCAAGAATTCAATAGAGGGGATGAAGGTAAGGCAAGAGAATTCCACCCCTCAGGTTGGTCAATTGAAGCAATATGTTCCCGGCAGGCCTACTGTTGGGATGCTCAGATTCCTAAGCAACCACGATGTCATCCTTATTCAACCCTCTCTCTCAGCTAATTTGGAAAATTTCAAAGGGACGAAGAGGATTTATTAGATAAAGCTTCTAGCTCGTAGGAAGCATATACTATACTCTTAATCCATGGGGCCTTAACAGTAATGGGAGGCAAGTAGTATATTTCATTGTCAGAGTTCTGGTATGGGAGAGAACTAGGAGTCTCTTCTGCATGAAGAGAAGGGGCACTCAAAGAAGACGTTTATGTCGAGGTATGTGTGTCAGAAGACTTCTTTTCAAAGGACAAGAAGAAAGAAAAATTTTTGAAAAATGAAGAGGGAAAGAAAACTCACTCATTGGTGATGGAAAACTTTTGAGATAAAAAGGAGTTGCCTAACACTAGAAAAATCTCCAGACAGAAAAGAGAAAGCTTGAAAAGTTGGTAGCTCAAGTTTTTATCGTAGAAAGGGAATCCTGTTTTGCGAAGAAGAGTTTCGGTGAATCATAATCCTTTCGAGGTTCCCTAATTTACATACACAAAGGAGTCTATTGAATTTCTGGAAAAGATCCGGTACCCATGAATAGATGCAACTGCCAAAACTGATAAGCCACGACATCTCAAAACTAGCCGTTACAGAAAACAGTGCAACTATTCAAAGGTCGGGACTTAAGATGAAAATGCATTCGCTGTGACCTAAAGAGGGGTAATGATGGCTGAAACAGGTACATCCCAAATGGGCCCAAGTGTCGACTCGAATACCTAAATATCCAAGTTGCTACTAAGAGGAAAGGTGAGCAGCTACCTAATTCCCACCGACCTCCTAGGTCACTGACCGTCAATGAGCTTAGGAGAGGTCTCATCGGACCGCTACCTTCGACCCAGTGAGCTCCGATCAATCTCATGGACCTTTTATGCCACGACTAAATATCTACAACTCTTGTAAGCACTATAAGCCTTAAAATCACTTATCGTGACTTTCTAAAGAGGTTCATTGAGACCTTCGACGTTCACTGGAAGGTCGTGAAATTGGTTTAATGTTCATTAACGAGCTCGTAGCTCTCGCACAAGAAACATGCACGGTAAGGTATCCAAACTTATTTACACTCCACAATTCTAAGAGCAATTGGTTGGATATGATATCACAATTATCCTAATTGAATATTTTCATATAATTGAGATCACTCCAATAAGGTAACTCATTATTCAGTATACGTTATCGAATCACACACTGTTCTTAGACTGGTTGATCTAATTCAATCAAAGACTCTAAAGAAATACTGACTTATTCATTGGAGTTATCCTCAAGGCCAAGGTTTTTAAACTCGAGAGTTCAGGTAAACTCGTTCTAGGTCCAGTAAACTTGACTCGTAAAATCGTAGAGTTTATGTTTATGTTGTGTATATGTTACAATTTATATTTCATTACAATAAAATAAATATCCCAATAAATGTAAGAAACAAAGTCTAAACTCCAAAATTGTAATCCATTCACATCAATCAATCACAATTTGATGCAAAACGGAAACTATGGTGGGAAAAACAGAACCTCAACTGCAATTAACTTCACTCGAAAGTGTTTTACAGGAAAGGGCGAATCAAGAATAAAACAACAATATTCTTGAGACATTATAATAATCGAATTTTATTGAATGAGAAAACTCAAAGCTTCAAAAACATCAAAGTCTGCCGAAACTCAAACAAAAACGGCAATAAATAAACCCTAAACCTAAAGTAGGAAAAATTACGAAAAGACCCCAAACGTTTCTAAAAATTATAGAAAACTAGAAAAAGGCTCAAAAGTCCATCTAGATGACCCTGGATGGCCAAAAAATGGCTTTGGTCGCAGAATAACTGTGGGTATTTCTCCCTGGACCTCCCCGGATCGAGCCGTCAAATTTGAGCCCATTCTGTCACTCCCACAACTTTTCAGTTTTTTCGTTTCGGCCCCAAAAACTTTTCTGATCAACTCCGATTGCCTTGAAACTTCTTCTGCAGCCTCTTGGACCTGCGTGGGCCCTCCTGAATATCTTCGTGGGCTAGCTCTGCATTACAATTTCACATAAAAGTGGTGATATGGGTTAAAGTTACTGCCATATCATGTGAGAAATCAAAGCTTCATTTCACAGCTGGAATGAAGAAAACCAGAAGCAGAGATGCTTATGAGGTTCTCAGAGATGGAGTAGGTGTAGCTAAATTTTTAGATAAAACTTAAATGTTTAGAGATTGTAGATCCTCCATGAGAGAAATTTCTGCATTGTAGTGTATGCTTGGTTTCTGCAGTGTCGTCATTGATTTTTATCAAGTTTGCTAAATGTTCTTGTTTCTATAATTACAACTTTCATTATGAAAATAACTAATCATATCAAGTGTGTGAATGTTGGGATTTTGAACTCTGAATTTGTATTCTGTTATTCCGTAAGTTTCTTCTCCATTTCCCAACCTTGAACCCGCTTGAAGGGCATATTGATGGAGACCAAGCTCCATCAATGCCACTGGGACCAATCATGAGGATAAGGGCATAAAGGATGAAGAAGGCCTTGATGATATTTGTTCAAAACAAGGAAGAACGATTTGATTTCGAAGCCAGGATTGAGAGGAATAAACTTGAAGATGAAACGGAGGGTTTGAAGCTATGGAATGCATATTCAATTCAAGGCCTTGAGCATGATGATGTGAGGATTCCAAATGATGAACAAGGCCTTGGAGACCTTAGATGTGAAGTTGGGAATCATAGGAAGGCTTGGAATGAACTAGGCACAATGCAAAACGAAATTGGTGTAGAGATAGCATGAGATAGCATAGAATGGCATGAAACAAGGCCATCTGGAGCTCTACACTGAAGCATATGGAGCCGAATTTGAGCATCGGATGCCAGAAAGTCTTGAAAATAATCTGGCCTCCCATTTGGTGCTGCAACACTTCGAGCCGAAATCGGATCAAGGCAATTTTTCATCGCCATTGCGATGTTATTCCAAAATTCTAATAGTTTTCCTTCATTTGTTTTCTGTCCTTGACTACTTGTAAGATTTATTTAGGGTTTTTTACTACTTACACTATATATAGTCCATTATATGTAATAGGAAGAAAATTAACTCTTGACAAACAACTTCTCCATTGGAAACATTCCAAATATAAGATCAAACTTGGTCTTTTTATGAGTGTTCTTAGAATTCCTCTTGTGGTTCTGAGTCCACTACACCTTGGGCTTTCAATTACTTTGGGCGAGGTATTGATTAGTCTCTACAAATCAAGAGGTTGGTTGTTGTGGATTATTCTACAAAGGTCAACCTAATCTCCTACGCAAATCTTTGAGGAGTCCTTTCTTTATGCTTTGATTGGTTTCTTGCTTGTGTGAAAAAGACCTTCAACCTTTAAGGACTCATATCATCTTTTGGTATCAGAGCTTGGTTATCATCAAAGGTTTGACCAGCTTGCTTACTTTCCTTGTTTTAATTGCTATGATCATACTTTTCTTTGAAAATCCTATGGTCTTGTATGTGTTTTGTTGTTTTTGTTCTTCTACAACTATCCTAGTAGCTTCTTGTTTTTGTTCAACTTTCTCTACCAAAAAAAAAAAAAAAAAAGGTCAGAAGAGTTATTGTTCTTGAAAAATTCAAAAAAAGAAAAAATGATAGTGCCAGAGTTGAAAGAAACTGTGAGATTTCCTATTTAATCCTATTGAAATTGATTGGGTTGAAATTTAATTAAAGTTCTATTGTGATTGATTTGCCTATTATCTATCAAATTTAAAATCGAGGGAATTGGGTTTGTTAAATTCATTGACAAATTGGTTCACATTTTTATTGCCCTCTGGGTGTTTGATAAAATACCTCATTGAAAATTTCTTTGGATTCCAAGTGTTTGTTCATATGCATTGAATTGGTTGACCTTAATTCTTTGAGACTCTACTTTCTTGGCTCTTATTTAAAGATCATCAATTGATCGACTAATTGATTTGTGTGGATCATTTTGGTATTCTTTCCTAAGTGATTTGCAATTGCTCTTGTGAGTTGAGTAATAACTTGAAAGAGGAATTAGAGTGGAAAAAGGCATTAGGAGAGATATTAATAGAGGGAGAAGAAAAAGCTAATTTAAAGAGCAATACATGACAGAAAAGTGAAGACAAAATTCCCGTATTTTCTTGATTGTTCTTGAAGGCCCATTATGACACAAAGAGCTTCACCACCTTCACAAGCATCAAATATGGGAGAATACAATGTCGTTCCATCTACCATCTTGGAGAGAATGGAGAACATGACGAGGCAAATCTCCACAAACATGGGAGAATTAAAGAGAGATGTCAACACTAGGACGGAACAATTTGAAGGAGAGTGGACACCATGGAGACCCTACCTCCAATTCCTCCTATGAGAATCCAAATGCCTCAAATGGGAAGAGGAAGAGGACATCACCAAAGAGTAGCACCAAGAAGGAGCAACTTCCACGAGCAACATGAGGAAGAAGAAAGTGCAAATGAAGGAGGATTTGATGAGTTCTATGTCGATGATAGACCAAGGAGACAAAGAAGAGAGGAAGAAGTTGACCGAAATTTGGGAAGCATCAAGTTAACGGTGCCACCAATCTATGGAGGAGATGACCCCGATGCCTAATTGGATTGGGAAAGAAGAGTTGAGTCCATATTTGAGTGCCGGTACTACTTCGAAGAGAACAAGATCAAACTTGCAATTGTTGGATTTTTGGAGGATGCCATCATTTGGTGGGATCACCTAGTGATAGCTAGGCGAAGACAAGAAGCACCGCCAATTGAAACTTGGGAAGAAATGAAGAGACACATGAGTAAGAGATTTGTGCCTAGACATTACCAAAGAGACCTCCACCACAAGATTCAAACACCCACTCAAGGCTCTAAGAGTGTTGATGCTTATCATAAGGAAATAGAAGTTGCCATGATAAGGAGAAATCTAGTAGGTGAAGAAGAGGAGGCTACAATGGCAAGGTTCCTCCATGGGTTGAACAAAGAGATAAGTGAAATTCTTGAATTACAACGATATGAGGATTTGGAAGAAATGGTGCAAAGGGCAATCAAGATTGAACGACAAGTGAGGGCATACTATAGGAAAACCTATGGCACATCAAATAATGGCCAATCATCTTCCAAGACCACCAACATATGGTCTAAGAAGGAGTGACCAAGGCTATCACCAAGGAGGAAGCGCCTAAGCCAAAATTCGATGAGGCTAAGGCCCTTCAAGGGGATAAAGGTAAAACTCAACTTCCACCTTTTAAAGCTAGAGAATTTAAATGATTTAAGTGTCAAGGATTTTTCCAATTTCTAATCAACGTCTCAATAAGAGAATTATTCTTATGGATCAGGGGGTAGTTGAATTCGCTAGTGAAGAGGAAGAAGAGCAGCGAGAGATTGATATTAGCGATGGGAAGGAGGATAATGAAAATGAGACTGAGGGTATTCTTGAAGGGCAACTAAATATGGTTATTAGGAGGGTACTTAGTACACAAACCAAGTGAGATGTTGAGACAAAGAAAGAATCTATTTCATTCTTGATGCTTGATTAAAGGGAATCTTTGTAGTCTAATTGTTTATAATGGGAGTTGTGTAAATGTTGCTAGCAAATATATGATTGATAGATTGAAGCTTCCGTACATAGACCACCCTAAACCATATAGATTACAATGGTTGAATGATAATGGAGAGGTTAGAGTCGAAAAACAAGTGAGGAATCCCTTTTCTATGGGGAAGTACAAGGATGAGGTATTGTGTGATGTAGTACCTATGCAAGCAAAACGTTTGTTGCTAGGGAGGCCTTGGCAATATGACACGAAAGTGACTTTTGATGGGTACAAAAACAAGTACACCCTAGAAGTTGCAGGTATTAAGGTCCACTTGAATTCTTTGAAACCTCATGAGGCTTACATAGACCAAAAGAGACTTTTGGAGAAAATGAAAGAATTTTATGAAGAAAAAGAGAGGAAAGAAAAGGAGAAAAAGATGAGAGAAATGGAAAAATATAAGCCAAAAGAAAGTGAAAAGAAAAGGAAAGAGGACAAAGACAAGAGTGAAAAGAAGGTGAGTTTCTTTGAGAAAACAAGAGAGGTGAAGAGTGCTTGTGAGGGTCATAGACCTATGGCTCTATTGATATACAAGGAATCTTTATTTTCTAATACTCTTCACACTAACCCCTCTCTCCCTAGTGTTCTTTCTATTCTTTTGAAGGAATATGAGGACGTCTTCCCGGAGGAGCAACCAAGGGACTTGCCACCAATAAGGGGAATTGAGCATCAAATCGAATTTGTTGCAAGAGCGCCTCTCACAAACAAGCCCGCTTATAGGACAAACCCAGAGGAGGCCAAAGAATTGCATAGGCAAGTGGAGGAGCTACTTCAAAGACGATATGAGAGGGAGAGTATGAGCCTATGTGCCTTCCTAGTCTTGTTGGTGCCGAAGAAAGATGGCACGTGGAGGATCTGCGTCGATTGTAGAGCCATAAAAAAGATAACAGTAAAGTATCGTTTTCCCATTCCTAGGTTAGATGACATGCTAGATGAATTGAGTGGTAGCGAATATTTTTCTAAAATTGACTTAAAGAGTGGTTATCTTCAAATTCACATGAAGTAAGGGGATGAATGGAAAACAGCTTTTAAAACTAAACATGGCTTGTAGGAGTGGCTTGTGATGCATTTTTGACTAACTAATGCACCCAGTACATTTATGAGGTTAATGGATGATGTGCTTAGAGAGTGCATAGGCAAATTTTTTTTGGTATACTTTGATGATATTCTGGTTTATATAAAAAATGCAGAAGAGCATGTTGAACACTTAAGGCTAGTCTTTGATATCTTTAGAAATGAATGAATATATGCTAATTTGAGTAAATGTACTTCTTGCTTGCCAAAAATTACTGTTTTTGGATATGTCGTTTCTTCTAATGGTGTTCAATTGGATGAGGAGAAAATCAAAGCAATTATTGATTGGCCTACACCTAAGAGCGCTAGTGAGGTAAGAAGTTTCCATGGGTTGACTTCGTTCTATCGGAGGTTTGTACCTAACTTTAGTACTATAGCAGCCCCCCTTACGGAAATGATCAACGTGAAGGTTAAGTTTAGGTGGGAGAGTGAACAAGAAAAGGTCTTTCTCTTCCCGATTTCTCTAAGGTCTTTGAAATTGAATGTGATGGTTCGAGATTGGGTATAGGAGCGGTATTGAGGGAAGGGGGTAAGCCTATAAAATATTTTAGTGAGAAATTAAATGGGGCTACCTTGAATTATTCTACCTATGACAAAGAGTTATTTGCTTTGGTTAGGTCCTTGAATAATTGGGAACACTACCCTTGGCCAAGGGAGTTGTGATATACACCGACCACGAGTCCCTAAAGCATTTGAATGGACAAACCAAGCTAAGCAAGAGGCATGCCAAATAGGTGGAGTATATCGAAATGTTTCCTTACTTGATCAACTATAAACAAGGTAAAGAAAATATGGTGGTAGATGCACTCTCGAGGAGGTATACTTTGCTTTCTACTCCTGACTCTAAATTACTTAGGTTTGACTTCATGAAGGAATTGTATGCCAATGATGATGATTTTAAAGAATTGTATCGTACTTGTGATAAGTTTTATGTACATCTAGGTTATTTGTTTAGGGAAAGAAGATTATGTGTGCCTAAATGTTCTATGAGGAGATTATTTGTTATTGAAAGTCATGGGGGTGGCTTAATGGGTCATTTTGGCATCTCTATAACTCTAAGTATTTTGCAAGAGCATTTTTATTGGCCATATATGAAAAGGGATGTAGAGAAAATTTGTTCTAGTTGTATTGTGTGCAAAAAGGTGAAATCAACAATTAAGCCACGTGGACTTTATATGCCTTTGCCTACTCCTTATGCACCTTGGGTCAATATTTCTATGGATTTTGTGTTGAGATTGCCTAGGTTAAGAAGGGGTAAGGATTCTACTTATGTGGTTGTTGATAGGTTCTCTTAGATGGCTCATTTTGTTGCTTGTGCTAAGAGTGATGATGCTCATCATGTAGCCGACTTGTTCATTAAAAAAGTTGTACTCTTGCATTAAATTCCTAGGACAATTGTTAGTGATAGAGATACTATGTTTCTAAGTCATTTTTGGAAGGTGTTGTGGGGTAATCTTGGGATTAAATTGCTATTCTCTACCACTTGTCACTCACAACCCAATGGCTAAACAGCAGTGGTTCATAAAACTTTGGGGACTTTGTTAAGGGATATAATCAAAAGGAACTTAAAATCTTGGAATGATTGCCATGTATTGAATTCGCTTATAATAGATATGTACATTCCTCTACTCACTATTCTCCCTTTGAATTGGTATATGGTTTGAATCCTTTGACTCCTTTGGATTTGACGAATTTGCCTTTAAATGAGATGCATAGTCTAGATGCACAGAAGAAGGCGGAATTGGTAAAGAGCATGCATGCTAAGGAGAGGAGCAACATTAATGCACAAAACCAAAAGTATGCTAACCAACACAACAAGGGAAGGAAGGCCATGAACTTCGAAGTTGGTGATTGGGTTGGGTGCATTTCCGGAAGGAAAGTTTTCCATATCACCGCAACTCCAAGCTTGAACCAAGAGAAGATAGTCCCTTCAAAGTCCTCGCAAAAATCAACGACAATGCCTACAAGATTGATCTTCCCGATAAGTATCAAGTTACTACTACTTTTAACGTTAGTGACTTGTCTCCCTTTGATGCAGATGATGGCGATTCAAGGACGAATCCTTTTGAAGAGAAGGGGGTGATGGAGACCAAGCTCCATCAATGCCAACGGAACTAATCACGAGGATGAGGGCATCAAGGACAAAAACGCTTTGATGATAATTGTTCAAAACAAGGAAGAACAATTCGATTTTGAAGCCATGCTTGAGAGCAATAAAATTGAAGATGAAAAGGAGATTTTGAAGCAATGGAATGCATTTCAATTCAAGGCCTTCAGGATGATGATGGGACGATTCTAAATGAAGGACAAGGCTTTGGAGACCTTAGATGTGAAGTTGGGATGTGTACGAACGCTTGGAATGAAGTTGACACGATGCAAAACGAAGTGGGTGTGGAGATAGCACGAGACAGCACCGAATGGCTTGAAACAAGGCCATATGGCGCTCTACATTGAAGAATCCGGTGCAAGATCGAAGCACCAGATGCTTCTAGAAAGTCATGAAAGCAATCCGGCCTCCCATTTGGTGCTGCAACACTTTGAGCCGGCGCCAAATCAAGGCAGTTTCTACACACCAATGCGATGTTATTCCTAAATTCTAATAGTTTTCCTTCATTTGTTTTCGGTCCTTGACCACTTGTAAGACTTATTTTATTTCTTTATTTAGGATTTATTACTACTTACACTATTTATAGTCCCTTACATTTAATAGGAAGAAAATTAACTCTTGACAAACAACCTCTCCATTGGAAACATTCTAGATACGAGATCAAACTTGGTCTTTTTATGAGTGTTCTTAGAATACCTCTTAAGGTTCTTAGTCCACTATACATTAGGCTTTCAATTCCTTTAGGTGAGGTATTGATTAGTCTTTACAAGTCAAGAGATTGGTTGTTGTGTATTATTCTACAAAGGGCAACCTAATCTCCCACACAAATCTATGATGAGTCCTTTCTTTACGCTTTGATTGGTTTCTTGCTTATGTGAAAAAGACCTTAAACCTTCAAGAAATCATATCACGTATCTTCCACTAATTTAACCCAATTAAAGATTACAAGCTACTCTAGCAATGCTCAAACTTATTGAAAGTGTTTTGCCTATCTATCTTTTCCGTCTCTTGAAAAGGTTCCAGAATAAGATTCCATGATCCCAAATTTTGATTGCCATATGCAAAAAGATCAGTCTATAATCTTCTGCAAAATGACAACAACAAAACAGCACAAACGAAACCAAATTATTGCACCAACCAACATTGTCCACTCCATATTCACAATGTCCAAATTCAGATATAATGCAGACATTGCAGAGAATAATCTCAATCACAATTCACAAACAAACAAGAAGAATCAGGTGAGGTGAATAAACAACCGACAGCTATTCATCACCCTCACAGCCATTGTTGAGGAGAAGCAGGGGAGACAATAGAGGAGATATCTACAATAGAGGAGATATCTTCAGCTATTCAACACCCTCTCACAGTAATAGTCACAGCCAGCATTAAGGAGAAGCTGGGCAGCCGACAAAGCCCTCCAGTTCCTTTGGTTGGGGTTGACACTCGGCAGCACTCGGCGTCGGCATTGTAGTCAACTCGACAACAAGCGTTTGGCACTACAGTCAACAACACTTGACAGTCA
>JAOXNR010039898.1:0-20252 GCA_028571225.1 Parsonsia alboflavescens | reverse complement strand
AATTAGAGTTCTTTTGGGTCAAAAGTACTGATAGAAAAGCAGCTAGTGAAGATGAGTCAGATTCGAGGGCGAATCTTTTACTAGCCGAGGAGAATGAAGAAGATTGGCTTGAGCTCAGAATGGGCTCAACTTTGACTTTTGGGCTTTTCATGTTTTTGGGGCTTTGTTATTTTCAATTAGGTTTAGGGATAAACTGAAAACTTGTGTGTTTTCTCAATATCCAGTTCTTTTTCCTGTTTAGCAGTTTATTCGTTCCAGTTTATTGCATCAATTAGGAACAAGATAACTAGATAATGAATGGTCAATGTTAGAAATAGGGATAAAATTCTCTTTGGTCGTTTTGAAAACCAAGGCACTCTCATTCCCTCTTTCTTTCTCATGAAAGCTCACTTTTTTGTTCACTCAAGTCTTGCCTCTCAAAGACACTCATCTCTTTTCTCTCGTTGGCACTCTTATTTTTCAACTCTTTCTCTTTCTCAATCTCCCTTTCTTGTCCCTCTAAGATCTTTTTCTCTCTCGAGCTCTTCCTTTTCTTTTCTCTCATTTTCTTTTTCTCTCTCAATTGGGATCTCTCCTTTTGTTTTGATTTGACTCTTCCATCCTTTCTTTCATTTCCTTTTCATCATGTTTCACTTGTACACTTTGAGCTTCCCAATCAACAAGTGTCACGTGTTCATTTTCTTCCTTAACTTCACTTGGGTTTCCTTGGACTTGCCCTTTAACCACAACTTCTCGAGGATCCATTTCTCCTTGAGAAGCTTCCACCTCTTCTTTTGACAATGCACCTTGCACTTGAGTTGGTGAAGTTTCATAGCTTGTATTCCCATTAGATTGTTCATAGGATGATTTCTCTCTCTTCAAACTTCTTTCAAAGCAATTAGCATTGTATACCATCTCTTCAAGACAAGAATATTTGCATTTTCCAATCCTTTCACCAATCTCCCTATTTAAGCCATTGAAGAATCTAATCATTTTAGTCGCTTCACTCTCTTTTACATTGACTCTCCTCTTTGCTCTTTCCAGCTCCTCATGATACTCTTTTACACTGTTGGAGCCTTGAGTACAAGTTCCTAATTCTTCATCTCCATAGAGGTGGCTTTTCATTAATCTCTCCCCCATTCGAATTTTCAAGTCTTTCCATGTAGAAATGGTTGGCTTCCATTTAATTGATTCCAATAGGTTAAAGCATAGTCCTTAAGACTCTCAACAATCAATTTCATCTTCTCTTCTTCCAAGTAGTCTTGATAATTGTTATGCAAGTGTTCTATTTCCCAGTCCCAAGTAAGAAAAGATTTATTATCACTCAAACTATAGAAAGATGGAATGGTCATATGATAGCTCAATTTTAATCCACGTCTTCTTGGCCTCTCTTCTTTGCCAAAGTAGTCTTTATCGTCATTCTTCACATGTTCATATTTCTCTCTTGGTAGTCTCCTTTGATGATTTCTATTGACAACTCCTCTATATGGCTCATATTCTTTAGAAGAACTAGGTTGCTTTTCACGTCCCTTTCCTCCTTGTTGCACATGGCTTCTAGGAAGTTTAGATTGATGTTCATCTACCCCTCCTCCAAAGTCATCAACCCTTGTACTCATTCTTCTAATATTCATGATCATCTCATCCATTTTCTCCATAATAGTAGCGATACAAGTGTCCATATCACTACCACCAACAAATGATGAAGAAAATGCTCCTCTTGTCATGACGTACCTACAAAGAAAGAAACACAAGGAGAGGGGAAGATGTATATCCTCACTTTGCTCTCATGTATGTCACTCAATTGAGGCTCTTACTTGCTCGAATGAATTCACCCCTTTCTCCTTTTACCTCTCTAAACTCTTCTTAAGGTTCTTAATGAACTCAAATTGGGCAATGCAACAACTCAAGCATAAGAATGTCAAGTATATTACAACTCAATCAAGTAGTCAATTATAATCAACAAATAAGAACCAAAGAGTTAAGAATCTCATAGAGTAAGGTCAATCAACATAAGAAAAATGATCAAACACTTAGAATTCAAGGAGAATATAGAATTGGCATTTCATCAAGCACCTTGAGTTCCAAGACTTGTGATCAAAACTTCAATGATTTAAAGTGCCCTAATAGCAAGATTTGAGTAGGCAAATAGGCAATTCAACACAATTGTCACAATTCAATCTATACCCATCAATTTGATCAACTTTTCACATAGAATTCAACTCCCAATAGCAAGATCAAGCATATTTTCTAATTTTGGCAATTTTTTTTTATGAATTGAATTTTCGCTCAATGGAGATCTTTGATCACTTCTTTCTTCGTTCTTTTTTGTTTGAATTCTTCTTTTTGTAGAGATGAAGAAGAAGAAGAATCACCAAACAATTTGAATTGCCATATGTTTTTGGCCTTGAACACAATTCACACAAGCACAATAGATCATAAGAGAATAACTACAATAAATGTAACGGAACAAACACATATTCACATAAGATCAAGAGATTTCAAAGAAGAAAACATGATCTTAACACTTAAACAAAAAGGCAAGTAACATAGGCAAACCTCTTGATGAAAACCTAAGCACTTGGCACCAAAATATATGATGTGATCTTGAGTTGAAATTTATCACTATCTTAACCCAACTCTCGATCCATAAAAAATTGACCCAAGTTCCCAAGACTCATCAAATGATTCAAGCTTAGAATTAGATTGACCTCTTGTTAATCTTAACAATCAACCAATTTCTTGATTTGGTAGACAATTTCAATCCCTAAGCCAAGAAATGGAAAGGCCCTTTCTAAAGTATCTCAAGATCCCGAGAAAAGTTCTTGAAGAAACCCACTCAAAGATCAAGTTTGATCTAAGAAAGAAAAGTCACTCATTGTAAAAGTTGTTCGTAGAATAAGTTATGTATCTTACAAAGATAATGACTTTATATAGTCCTAAAGCCCTAAATTAACCTAATAATTAGCGGATAGGGTTTACAAACATGATTACCCTTAATCAAAAATAAAGAAGAAAGCAAAAAAAATCAAGAAAACGAAACATTGTCGAAGTTGTCAAAAGCCATTCAATGTTAGACAAAGGACCGGATGTCGGGCCGAATGGCTACTGGAATGGTGCCTCTGTGTTTCCTCTGCTGGTCAAGTGCCAACTTGGGTGAGATCCGGCATTGGCTACCTCTGCTCTAGTCTACACTAGTTGCTTCTTTCACCCTTTGTTCCATGCTTTGTCTTACTTTCAATTTACACTCTTCGTGGACTTGAACTACTGTCTTTTAGGCACATTTGCAAACCTTCAAACTCTACAAATAACCCTTCAATGTTGCAAACATGGAACAACTTCTTTGTTGTCTCAACTTGATCATGTGTAGATCTCTTCATCATTGCTTCACAATCAAGTAGATCTTCTCGTCCGTTCTTGTATTTGAAATACAAATCTTCATAATAAATCTTCAAGCCACCATTTCAATCATTCTTGGCAAAGCCTTGACTGCAAAGCTTCCATAGTCTCCTAAACTTCAAATCAAGGACTTTATAAGCACATCTTCTCCTATGAATCTTCCCTTCATTGAACTCCTCCATGAATGTCTTCCTTGATGATATGATTAACCCTTGATCTCCATAAGTTTAGATACGGAAAAATTGTTGACTAAAAGGATGGATTTCAGTAGGTGGTTGAGGAATCTTGAGCACAACCGGTTATAGGAGATCGGTTGTATATTTTGGCTATCAAACTAAAGAGACTTAATGGCGCTCTTAAAGAATGGAATAGAAGAGTATTTAGGAATTTGCAAACTAATTTGAGCAGAGGATCCTTTGAGGGAAAAAGAAGCTGCTATGAGAATTGTGCAAGTGAAGAGAATCCGGAGTCCATGATGGCTTTTCATCTATATTATAATTAAATTTTTGGGAATTGAAGTCAAGGGTCAATTGGTTGGAAGAGGGTGAAGCTAACACTGCTTACTTCTCTCGAATTTGGCAGGCAAATGAAGTGAAACTTCAAACACGTAAAATAATGAGCAAAGCAGGAGACACTCTAGTTGGGAAAGAAGAAATTGAGAAGGAGGCAGCCCGATTCTATTCAAAATTACTTGCAACAGAAGATGAGTGTACAGCAGATCCTCTCCTAATTACTAAGGACATTCCCTCCCTGATTTCAAAGGAAGACAATTTATTTTTATCTGCTTTGCCTACATTGGAAGAAGTTAAATCCGCAATATTTGCAATGGATGGAGACAGTTCTCCCAGAATTGACGGGTTTCCAGGTAGTTTTTCACCAAATTTTGGGATTAAATATCAAAAGACTTATTGCAAGCAGTGTGTGACTACTGACTACTACTAGTCTGGGATTCGAATACCCCAATTCATAACAACAACCCGAATTGTCTTAATCTCTAGGATCGATAACCCCTCTTCATTTGCAAGCTTTAGGACCATACATATGTGTAATTTTTCATCTAAAGTGATTGGGAAGGTGATGGCTACTAGGCTTGGACACATTCTTCCGAAAATTATATCTCCAAACCAAGGGGGTTTGTTCAAGACAGGTTGATTATGGACAATATTTTGTTAACTTCGGATATGATGTCTTCTTTGAATAAAAAATGTTGGAGAGGAAATTTGGTGATGGAGCTTGATATGTGTGATTAATTTGATCGAGTTTCTTGGAGCTACTTATTAGAGATTCTTAAGAAATTCGGATTTGGGAAGCATTTCATTAATCTGGTAAGAAATTGCTTGCGTATTAACAAATTCTCAGTAATTGTAAATAGTCATTTTTGTGGTTTTTTTGAATTATCCCGAGGAGGACGTCAAGGGGATCTTCTCTCCCCGGCTTCATTTTTTGGGGATTTTGAGACTGATAGGAGGGGTTATCTGATTTCACATCTGAGCTTGGCAGATGATGTGATCATTTTTACTAGGGGATTGAAGAGTGTGTCGAATGTATTGATGGAATTCCTTGGTTTCTATCAAAATGCTTCGGGACAAAAATTCAACTTTTATACGAACTCTTTCTATTTGCCAAAAAATTGCTCGATTGGAAGAAGGAATATGCTCATGGATAGGCCTTTCGTCAAAATAGTCTCATATATTTGAACCAAAACATTATTAGATCTCTTATATTTTTTTTCGAGTCATTAAAATCTCATATCAATTTATAGACAGTCATTAAGGTCCCTATCAATTTACGGGGCAGCCATCAAGGTCCACACCACCCAGTTCCGACCATTTTCACCGCGACATCAGTCACATGATAAACTTGTGAAAAATTTTTAAGGTAAAATCATTCTTATACTTTAATCTTAAAAATAATAAAATAAAATCTAGCAAAATACTATGGCTTTTAATTCAAAGCTTTGGTGGAACTTTCGCTCAAGAAATTCTAGGTGTTCAAAGCATTTTAGGATGAAATATGAATATGGATTGGGGAAACCATTGGTTTCTGGTGGTTCAGCGGTGTTTAAAAGAATGGCACAATCAGTGGAGAAGGCCGAATCTTTAATCTGCTTACTTGTTGGTAATCGGGAGTCATCCTTTTGGTATGAGAATTTGTTAGGAGATGGGAAATTATATGAGTCGATGCAAGTCATTAAGGAGGCTTTAAATATATCACAACTGTAATCTGAAGGGAGGTGGAATATAATGATGATGGAATCATTTATGCCTCTTGATTGGACTGGTAAAATTGAATCCTCTCAGATTTGTTTTACTAATTGATAGAATTATGGGTCACGATATGCCTCTTAGTGAGAATAACTGCTAAAAGAAAAGTTAATTACTTTCTTTTGGACAATTATTTAAAGAAGGATTTCATTGAACAATGTTTTTTGACGGAGAGGAAAAAAAAAACGTAGAACAAAGAACAGTATTCCCTCCATCATATCATCTCGCCACAAGACATTGATTCTCAAAATTGCAAAGGGACTTATAATCTGTTTCTAATAAAGTATGTTTATAATTGTGATATACTTTTGATCGGTGATTCAATTTAATCTTGGATATATCTTCCACAAGTGTTTATTATCTGAATTTGTTTCCGTATTTTTGAGGATTTAGTATCAGAGCAAGTGTTATTAACTCCCGATCATTTGTTCCTGGATGTTGCCCATTTTTACTATTTTTGTATATACCGTTCAAATAAGGTCATAAACAGATATATTCTGTTTTTATGTTAAGTTTTGATTCCTCAAATTTGATTGATACCTAGGTCATATTCTTCTGTCCGTTTTGTTCCACTAGAAATTATCATATTATTCAGTGGAAGTTGTCTTGCTTGGAAATCATTAAAAATCAAATTATTAACACCAAGATAGGGTTGATCAGCAGGAGGTAACCAATTATTACATGAATTTGGATCAGAAATTGATGGAAATTTGACGCAAAACAAGTAAACAAGTAAGATCAAAATTGTTTAATAATTTTGTTTCCTTAATCAGATAGAATTTTATTCAAAAACTTGTTTTATTGTTTTATTATTTTCTTCCTAATTTTTATTTCCTAGTCTAACTAGGAACACATAACTTAGCTATTAGTAATTTACTTGGTTTCTATTTCCTAGTCTGATTGGGAACATAGAACTTCTAGTATTATAAATAAGGATGAATGCCTAAGAGCTAGGAGGAGAATCTATTATCAAAAATATTTCAGAGTTTTTTCTCTCTTTCCTTGTGAACTCAAGGTTTTTTTTTTTTTTCCTTTCTTTCTCCATCCTTTAACTACTTTATATTGAAGTTTGATTATAGGAGAAGAATTTTATTTTCGTAGTCTTGACCTCTGACGAGTTCAGAAGTTAGATTGACGAAAAGTCTCAAACTTTGACGAGTTATCCAAAGTTTCAGTTTCTGAAAGTTTTCCAAAATTGTTGCCGTTGCAATGTTCATCAGGGGTACTGTTCACCATCAATATTCCGGCGTACTGTTCACCGCCACGGTTCACCTTTTTACTGTTCATCTGAACTAAAAGTTGCGATTTTTCTTAAGTTCCTGTTATTAGATTTCTTCAAGAATTTCTTATTTCTCAACCCGCCACGTCCATCTGCGTTAAAATTCCAATAAACCAAAATTTTAACTTTCATCATGTAACAAAAACCGATCACTTCCAGGATTAAAGTTGATATCAGAAGAACCATGGCTTGGAATGAACGGATACTGTTTCGTTTTCAAGTCGTTTGTCATCCTTAGATCTTCGGTGATATCTTCATTGGTAGAAGTGTTGAAGAGCAGTATATAAAAAAATTAATAAATAATAATAATAATAATAATAAAACAGAATAACAGTGTATTTGAGATATTCTTCATGTCGGCAATAGAATAACAGGGGAAAGGAAAATATGCAGTTTAATTTGATCATATTATGTGTAATCCTCTATTGTTCTGCATTTGTTGCAGGAACAATGGGACAAAGGATGTGCTATTCTGTATTCCCAAGAACGCATGAAGAAAAATTGGTTCTTTCAACTTTGATGAATGGGTCTTAGCTCAAATTGAATACACATTGACTGAAATCTAAGTGATTTCCAACTAATCCTATTTTGGGGTTAAAGATGAAATGCCTAAAGAATTGATTAAATATTGCTTCTTTTCATTATTGTTATTTTTTATATTTAAATGTTTTATGTAAATATTTTTTTTATATAAATAATCATGTTGGTAGTATCCATTTTTGTTGGATTATCTTATTTATATCTTTGTGATACATTTGAGTATTATTCTTTATGGCATAATTCTATTTAATTGTGTCTTATGACTGTAATGAATGGTGAGGAGTTCTAAAGGGTTTTTGTAACTTTAAGAGAACTCAATTTTACTAAAAATAATTATATCAATGATAATTTCTAGTGGGGATTTCAGATGATGATTAGGAACTTAGTGAACTTTCAATTTTTGAAATCCAAAGTGAAATTATAATTTGTTTTTGTAAAATAGATACATAAATGATAGGCATTAATGAATTGTGCTTGCGGGTCTAATTTGTTCAGCTCAAATGGCCTCAACTTCTAAGAACATTGTGGCTAAACTGAACGAAGGAGAAAAGCTTAACGGTGACAATTGTGAGATCTGGAATATGAAAATCCAATATGTGCTGGAAGAGCAAGAGGCTCTTAAAGCCCTTAACCTTGTTATGAAAGAGTTTGAAAATGGAATCACTACACAACATAAAAGAGACAAGGATGCATTTGCTGCATGGAAAAAGAAGAACTCGCTAGCTTGCATCACGTTGCTAAGTAGCATGGAAAATGATGTCATGCGAGAGTTTCGGCATTTTGTAAATGCCAAAAGAGATGTGGGATGCGCTAGCAGCATGGTTTGGCCACACTTTTGTAACCAAGTTGAGACAGCTCACTATCGGGTTTGACACAAACAAGAAGCCTAATGGTCAGTCCATGAAACAACACTTGAGAAAAATGTCAAATATGATCAATGTGCTGAAAGATTCTAGTCATATTCTGACTAATGAACAGCAAATGCAAGTAGTGATCCATTCCTTACCTCAGAGTTGGAAGCATATGAAGTCGCACTTGATAAACAATGAGAACATCAAATCCTTTAAGGATGCAATACGCCACCTAGAGCTAGAGTAGGACCGCCTCCTGCGGACTAGCCAATAATTGATATTTACTATGTAGGCTCTAGCTTGCATGAGGATTGGGGCTCTAAGGGCAAACATCCTGATTCGTTCAGAAAGTGGAAAGGCAAGAGAGCTGGTTCTTCAAGGAAGAAACTAAAAGTTGACCAACGTGAAAAAGGAAAGTGTCCTCAAGAGAAAAAAAATGTCAAGAGTGAAGTGCTACAACTATAGCAAGAAAGGCCACTTTACTCACGATTGTTGTGAGCCAAAGAAGGTAAACATCTCTTGTATTCTTGAGAACTTTTCTTATGTATCAAGTTCTGTATTTTTTACTAAATCTAATCCTTTGTGGACCGTAGATTCAAGAGCAACAGATCATGTAGCGAAGGATAGAGAAGCCTTCGTAGAATTTTGACGAGTTCCAATGGGAACTACGTCGATTTATGTAGGGAAGAACTCTAGAACTGAAATTAGCGGAATTGGCACTTGCCAATTGATTATGCGTGGTGGACGCACTTTGTTCTTACATGATGTATTATACACTTCGGAAATCCATCGGAATTTAATGTCTGTTTTAGTGTTGGTTAAACTTGGTTTTAATTTGAATTTTCATAATAATGGTGTAAACTTGTATTTAGATACGAGTTATTATGGTTGTGGTCATTTTCTAGATGGTTTTATTGTATTGGTTGTTGATTATGTTAATGTCAATGTTTGTTATTCCAACTTCACGTCTTCTACTTTGTGTGATAATGATGTGAATGTATGGCATGCTAGACTTGGCCATATAGGTCAACAAAGAATGCATAGATTGGCCAAAGTGGGCTTATTGGGTAATATTGAAAAAGTTGATTTGCTTACTTGTGAGTATTGTCTAATAGGGAAAATAACAAGAAAACCATTTGGGAAAGGAGCTAGAGCTTAATTTCCTTTGTAGTTAATCCATTCTGACATTTGTGGTCTAATGAAAATGAGGGCAAGACATGGGGCTATTTATTTCATCACATTTATTGATGATTATACGCAATTCGGACATGTCTATTTGATTTCTCATAAGTCTGAGGCTCTTACTTGCTTCAAGAAATTTATGAGCTTGGTAATCAATTGGATAAGAAAATAAAAGCATTGACATCCAATCAAGGTCGAGAATATCTATCTAATGAGTTCAGAAATTTGTGTGATAAAAAAGGATAGAAAGATAGTTGTCTATTCCTTAAACTCCTCAACAATATGGTGTTGTGGAAAGGAGAAACAGAACCTTTTTAGAAATGGTTAGGTCCATGATGACGAGAGCTAACTTACCTATGACTTTTTGGGGTGATGCTTTGTTAATGACTACATGAGTACTTAATCGAGTGCCTCCTAAATTAGTTGCTTCCACTCCGTATGAGTTATGGACAAGTAGAAAACCCAATTTAAGTTTTCTGAAACCTTGGGGTTGTGTCTCTTATACACATGAATCTTCTCATAAGTAAGGGAAATTAGGTCCTAGAGGTAAGAAGAGTATCTTCATAAGGCATTCAGAAACCACAAAAGGATATGTGTTTATGGGTGAGCAAGGAAGTGGGAGTATAACTGAATTTGAACCACGGGATATCACATTCTTAGAGAATGAGTTTCCTAAGAAGGGCGAAATAGGTGAAGAATTTTCAATATTTGAAACCTTGGATAAGGATGATGGGACCATTGGCATTATTCCAAGTGGGGAATTAGTTTTGAAGTAGTCTCAATTGCAACCACTTGATGCGACAATGACATCCTCATCTAATCCAAGTGGGAGCGATGATATGTTGAGAGTTCAGTCCACAATACGACAAATGAATTGTAAAAGTGTTCCCCGTCGAAGTTTTGACATTAAAGGGGAGGCTTTTATAGTTGCTCCAGAAGAAGATAATGAGCCAAGAAATGTATATGAGGCTCTAAATTGCCTTGATAAAGAAAAAGGGATGTGTGCAATGTCAGAGGAAATGGAGTCAATGAAGTCAAACCATGTTTGAGAACTAGTTGATCTTCCAAAAGGACACAAAATCATTGGGAACAAATGAGTTCTCAAAATAAAGCGAAAAGCTGATGGCTCAATAGAAAGATATAATGCTCGCCTTGTGGCGAAAGGGTATATAAGGAGTTGATTATGAGGAAATGTTATCTCCTGTTGTGAGATTTACCTCAATTCGCCTTATTCTAGCAATGGTGGCAAGTATGGATCTTGAACTACATCAAATGGATCTTGACTTTAGCTAATTACGTTTAGGTCCCAAACGAGATTCTACCTATTAAGCGATAATTTCTAAATGTGTGACCTAATAGGTACTCGTAAAATTGGCATTTAACAAGAACAATATTTAATGTCATGTATAATAAGCTATGTCTAGAAACATATTATTGCAATCCAATTAACGAGAATGTCGGTGACAAGACAAAACCTTCCGTGATAAAAAATAACATGTCTTAATCTCTTTGTCCAGGAAGTCATAATTGAACACGAGTCATGGAATGTGTCGTACTCGTAAAGTTCAATATCTGAATTCTCAGCCCCAAGTAAATAAATTAAACTGGATAAGATAAATATCTCATATCTACTTATTCAAGCATGGTCATGCGTTTCATAATCTCACCCAACCAAGAATGCTAAACATCACTCTCTTGTGATATAAAAGGGACAAATCCTATCTTGATCATTCAACATTCCACAGCACAAATTAGGACATACTCAACATATTCCTTTATTGCCCACTCAGTTGAGAGTGACGTTTGACAACATGAAAGTATGCAATCTTTCATACAAGAATCTCTGATGACCGCAAGTCAAAAGATGGGACATGATTATCACAACGAATCACTCATGACACTCATATAACAATCCATGATGTGATTTCATGGCGGGTCAATCCACTACACGATACTCTACGTGTACCTATGTGATGATTTGATATCTCATATCCATGACGGCTATCATCAACAACCACATACTAGTCTCAGCGTATAATTGATATCCTAATCTCAATAACACTTGACTAGGGACGTTTGAAGAATTGAAATAAACTATTCTAAGGACATTACATAATTTATTTAATGAAATGAAGATATAAAAGTAAATTATATAATGTTATAAATAGCATCATGATACAAAGTTATACCAACTAACTAAAATCATCATTTGTTCTTAGGGCATTTATAATAATCTACACATAGAATGATAGCAGATCCTATGACAAAGACGATACCTTGAGATATTTTCTGTGGTCAGTTGAAATCTCTAAGACTGCGTAGATGCTGAGGTACCAAATGTTGTGTTTCCCTAAATGTTCACTGTTGATTTTGGGTTCTATCATTATTATTGCTTATGAGTTTTATTTGACATTTATGCATCTCAATGCTTCGTGCATTATGTTTGAGAAAGTATGTGAAACAGATAAGAGATTAGCCCACTCACATGGGTAATCGCCTCCATTTACTAGGTGATAAATCGACGTGAGACTATTTTAAGCCTATTATCTAAGTGATAATCGAGAGTTCAAGCTTAAAATATGTATGTCGCCTTAACTAAGTGTTAAGTCCGAAAGTAAAATAATCCACATATTTTATTTATCTTTTTTTTGAAGCCATATGTGAGTTTTGATAGATTCTATGAAATGAGAGTAGATTTGTGAACTCAAGTTAGACATTGTATATGTCTGAACTATCATCTGTATAGTATTGAAGGTCAAGACATATGCTCCATTGGAAAGGATAGAGTAATGTAATATGTATTTCATATTACGTATGTATAAAACAACCAAAAGAGTTGGCAAAAGTTTTGATCTCAACTTTTTATTGCTATGTGAGACTCTTGAGGATAAGTATCTCTCATTTAAGCACCCTTATGACTCTTACTCATTCTCAAAATTTCTATTTAATGTTTACTATCTTAGAATGTTACCAAAGATCATGAACGATTCGATCTAATGAAGCATTTATAGAAAAGCGAATTGAACTGAAATGGAGAGGTTTAAGGAAAGAGGAAGATCAATTCAATGATGATGTCATATTTTGAGTTTGTATTCACAAGTCCACCAATTATGATGTTGAGTTATATCATAATTGTAAATACAATAAATTATACATTTAGAGATCAAGAGAAAGAAAAAAAAATGTTATTGATTGATCTACGAGATTGCATACTGAATCCACTCTGAATGATTATTTCCAATTTGAGCTGCTATATATTCCTAACAAATGTGTAACAATGAATTCTCATGCATGCTGATCGCATGGATTATTTGTCAATATGAACTTCGCAAAAGAAAGAGAATCTTGTTTAGCACCCATCATGGGCGAGTGAGAGATAATAGAATTATGGGTCACCAATGATGGGAAATGTCTCTTAGTGAGAACAACTGCTAAAAGAGAAGTTAATTAAAAGAAAGGCATATGACCTTTCTTTCAAACAATTATTGAAAAAAGGATATAACTCTTCTATTGAACGATGTTTTTTGATGGAGAGGAAAAAAAAAACATGAAACAAAGAACAGTATTCCCTCCATCATATCATCTCGTAACAAGACATTGATTCTCAAGATTGCAAAGGGGCTTATAATTTGTGGCTAATAAGGTATGTTCATAATTGTGATATCCTTTTGATTGGTGATTCAATTTGATCTCGGGCATGTCATCCGCAAGTGTTTATTATCTGAATTCATTTTCGTATTTTTGAGTGTTTAGTATCCTTCACTAATGATGCTGATAAATTGGTATGGCCCTTGACTTCTGATGGGAATTTCTCTATGGTATCTTGTACGCAATATTTCAATTCGGTGCATGCCAACGATCCTCACCCCCGTTATTGGCATAAAACTATTCTTGTAACATGGTCCATTTTCATTTGGCGTCTTATGCATTCTTTTCTGTCGTTAGATGATATAAGGAGGAGGTTCGGATATCAAGATGTTTCATGGTGCCACTGTCTTCGTGTGGAGGAATCAATTCATCATACCTTTGTGCAATGTCCTATTCCACGAATGTCATGGGAATACCTTTCAAGAAAATTGAGTCTCAATCTGGATTTAACTGGTTCCATTTTTTCTCTTTTGGATGAATAGGACACATTTAAATCTGGTATGGGTATTCAAGTAGCCATTATCCCCACACTTGTTTGTAGGGAAATTTGGAAGGCAAGACGTGTTTCTTGTATGATTGGGTGAAAAGTACATCAAGGGGAGTTATTGCAGTAGTTGAGGTAAACATTATGAGACTTTTACAAGCTCATAATCTTCCTCAATTGGGTGCTATGTTTGGGAGAAGGATTCAGAGTTGCAAATCTTTTTTCAAAGTTTTATGGTGGCAAAGCCATTTTGCAAACTCTAATGTAATGAACGTAGGAAACCCCGGGAATGCGGCAGCAGGAGTAGTAACACAGTTGGGTAATGGTTTGTTTAAATGGGCTTTCTGCAAGTTTTTGGGGATTAAAACAAATATGGAAACCGAATTAATGGCTTTGGAGGAAGGCTTTAAGTTATGTCTGCAACATGACTGGAATCAAGTAATTGTGCAAATGGACTGTCAAGTTGCAGTAGATTTCTTCAACAAAAGGTATTCTTATCCATGGCGATATCATAACCAAGTCAAGAGGATAAAGCAGTTGTTGCAAGAAGGATCCTTTAACCTTATACAGGTATACTGGCAAACCAATCAAGTCGTGGATCTCCAGGCTAATTTTGTGATAGATATATCACAAGACAGTCACTTTCACAACTTTACATCACTACCTGCATTAGCCAGGGTCTATGTAACTTGGATAAATTTCAATTTCCTTCTTTCAGAATTGCTTAATTCTATGTTTATTGCTAAGAATGGATTTGTTTCCACCTTCCCTTCAAGGATAAGACTTTGATGTCTCAATTGTTTATACATATTTTTCTTAGATAAACTAGTAGAGCTCGGCCAAACCCAACGCCACTCTTCATGTTGTTCTTTTTAAAATATATATACATTTGAATACTTAATTATAAATATATATAAATAAATAAATATATATATATATATATTTATATATTCATATATGAATTGTGTTACATCATCACAAAATTTTTCATAATATATTCTTGATATATATCATAATTCAGTAATTAATATCCAAAGCAACTTTAACATAATAGTTACAGAAATAAGTTCATAATAAAAGGCCACAAGTTCGAACCTATTTAATTACAATATGTAAATATTATTGATGGGAGAAATGGGCAAAATTCGAACAGAAGTCAACCCCAATAGGTCTAAGGCCCCAACCTTCAATACCTGAAAGTCAAACTCACAAAGTCAAAGACGATAGGTAGGTAGCGACCTACTACCATCGACCCCCTAAATGAGCTCGAGAGAGGCATCACCAGTCCTCGACTCACGACCTGGTAACTCCCAACTCGTCTCATACACTTTCCATGCCATGACTAGATGTGCACGACTCCTAACAACTCCCATGAGCCTACTACCACTCGGAGTGACCTCCTAAAAGAGATAGTCAAGACCCTCGATATCCACGAGCAGGTCACGAAGCTGGCCCAGATTTCGATTAGCGAGGTTGTAGCTCTCAATAGAAATGTGAATGGCAAAATAACTCAACCCAGGGAAACTCCATGATATCAGGAGCAGTTGGCAGGATTCCACAATCCCACAACTATCTTAACTACCTACCGTCACATAATAGTAGAGTCCAAATTTCAATAATCGAATCATACACAGTCTACAAAAAAAGTTGGATGACAGTCTCTCTGAGAATTGATTACTAATAATTACTCTCGAAATATTAAGTTAGGTATCGGAGCTCTTCCCCAGGCATAGCCCACCTCTGGTGACTAATCATTTCTTTCTTCACAGGTTGCGGTTGATTGACGTCATCACGGTTTTAGGATGACCCGATGTTCATATTTTGAGTCTCATCACTTCTGGGACCGTCTGTGGGAATCAGAACAAAAGAGCTTAACTTTTTCCCCTTCACAAAAACCAATAAAAAAGCCTGAAGCATCAATCACAACCTACATGTGTTCAACCATCGAGCCGGGGAAGACCACCCCATAGAACGCACTTGCGCACTACCAAAACAGTACCAGAAACGCCACCATTGGCGCAGACTACCAACAACAATAATCAAGGGCCTGTCACTCAATGGGATCAACAGCAGCCAACACAGTTAGGTGCATCCCAGAGGGTCCCGACCAGCCCCCCACCTGTACAAGGGACCCGAACAAGGGCATCCCCAATCTATGACCAACAATCCCAAGTCACAAAGATTTGGGAGAACACAGATAACTATTCCAGCAAACCTCATGGAACAGATGGTGGTAGCCTTGGAGAGAGTATCCTGTGGGTGGGACTATATGTCCACTGGGCACACTCCGGAGCCTTCCCGGAGAAGTTCATAGCCGCCCTGGGGCTAGGCAAAATAGGCATAGCCAAGCCAGCCTCCACCCTCAGAAGCGAGGAATGACCTCCGACCTCATGAAGTAGGTCGGGAAACAAGTCCACAGCAAGAAAGGTCTCAACGAACTAGAGCACAACCCGTGACTAACCTCAGGGAAACCCTAAATAATGGGAGAGCTTACGACCTCAGGGACAAGCTCAACCGAGTAACCATGTCGCGGAGTTAGAGACGGGATCCTAAAGAATAGGGGAGCTCGCTACGAACTCTTCTTGGAGTAAGGATACCACTAAGGAAGAAGCCTGATCGAAATGATAAGCGATAACGCTCGAGTTGTAGCCCCCAACCCAATGAGGAGAGCAACTCCCCCAGCCAATCAGGAGCTACAGAGCAATGTGGATCTTACCGAGCCTTCACCGTTTGTCCACATTATCCGCATCTCAAGGATGTCGCTAGGATTTAAAGCCCCACACTTGGAGGCAAAATATGACTATATAGGGGAGCCTCAACAGCACATTAATGAGTATGTCTCCTACATGAAAATGTTCGAGTACCTCGACCACATCAACTGCAGAACCTCCAGTCAACGCTGAAAAAAAAGCCCAGTCCTGGTTCAAGGGCTTCCCTGAAGCAAGCATCTCAAGCTGGACACAACTTAAAGAGCTGTTTTTGAAAAACTATGGGACAGCAACACGAGGTGCAAGAAGGATATCAATGACCTCTTTACCATAAAAAAAAAGGTCAAAGAAAGCACCCGAAGCTACTATAGTCGAGATTGAGCAGAAAAATGATGCCATTTACATCACTGGCTTCAAACAAGGTTTGGAAGGGGGGTACGTAGCCCTCAGGCAGGTCGAGGGGCCAAGTAAAAACCAGCAAGGAGCTACAGACACTTCTTGAAAAACTCATACAGGCTGAGGAGACAGTGGTCCAAAAAAAGATCCTTGGCTTTGCCTTAGCCACTGAAAGAGACAACAAGAGGCATCCAAGGAGCCTACAAAAATCAAAGAGGGATAGGAAAGAATCTCAATCAAAAGAACGGATCTCAGACAAAAGAAGGAAGACCATCCCTGACCTAGTGACCACCCCTCTCAAAACGTCACGAGTAGAAATCCTGGTGGTCATTAAGAAAAGAGGACTTCTGAAGCCGCCCAAACATCTTAAGAGTCTTGTGGTCAAAAGAGACCCAACCAAGTTCTGTCACTACCACAAGGACCGCAGCCATCTCATCGACGACCTCAATGGGGAGATCGAGAGGTTGGTGAAGGAAGGTCATCTACAAAAGTTCCTGGCTAGGAACGCAGCCCCTGCTAATCTACCACCACCAGCCCCTCAAAATCAATGAGATTCTGTGCGCAAAATAAATGCCATTGAAAGGAGGTCCAACAGAGCTCAAGGGGAAGATTCAGAACCCTTGATAGTGTAACTCCAGATTGGAGACTTCTTGGTCAGCAAAATACTAATGGACACTGGAAAAGCAGTGAATGTCCTATACCAGAAGGCCTTCGACCAGATGGGCATAGCCAAGAGCTTATTGATAAGGTCAAACGCAGCTTTGACCAACTTTAACGGCAGCAAGACTTATGCTGATAAGATCATTCGAGTCCCCATGATAGTCCGTGCAAATGATAAATAGGTCACTGAAATCATGGACTGGATGGTGGTCGACGTCCCTGGAACCTACAATGCCATCCTGGGCAGAAGGGTTGTCATGGACCTAAGAGCTGAAATTTCTCTACTCAATTACAACAGGAAAATCCAAGTTAGAAACACTTGGATCGTCATAGAGAGGGACAGACAATTAGCTTCAGAATGTTACCTTACTGAAGGTAATGAGGAAAGCTCGCTTGAGCTCAAGAAAAAGGAATGCATTGACCTCCCGAAAGAGGATGATAATCTTTGGATTCAAGCAGCTGGAAAAAGAAAGAAAGTATTCCTCAACTCAAAATTCCCTGAAAAAAGGATCAAAATTGGGGAGTCATTGCCTCCCAAAGTCAATGGGAAACTCGTTCATTCCCTTCAAGAGTATCTGAAGGTCTTTGCCTAGCAGCCTATTGACCTCGAAGGAGTAGACAGAAAAATTGCTGAACACAAGGTTGGGGTCAAGCCGAGGGTCAAGCCAGTAAAACAAAAGAAAAGGACCTTTGCCCCTGAGCACAATGTGGTCATAGCTCGGGAAGTCCTAGCTCTTTTTTATGCTGGGATTCTAAAAGAAGTGGTATACCCTAAATGGCTTTCCATCCCAGTTGTAGTCCCAAAGAAATAGTGGACATGGATGATATGTGTGGACTTCACCGCACTTAACAAGTTTTGCCAAAAGGATTCCTATCCACTTCCGAGCATAGATCAGATGGTGGATTCTACATGTGGGTACCAGTGGTTATGCATTTTTGGATGCTTACAAGGGATACCATCAAATCCCGATGGCTATTGACGACATGGAAAAGCCCTCATTCATCACAGAGGTTGGGACATACTACTACACCAAAATGCCATTCGGCTTAAAGAATGCAGGGGTAGAATTCTAGCAAGCTATGCATAAGGTGTTCAAAAACTAGCTCGGGAGGAACATAGATGTCTACGTGGATGAAATTGTGATCAAGTCCAAGACCTGTGAAGATTTCATCAATGATATCAGGGAAACCTTCCAGACCCTGAAGGCTACTGATATGAAGCTTAACCCAGAAAAATGCACCTTTGGAGTCTCCGCAGGTAAATTTCTGGTCTTCATGATCTTTGAAAGAGGCATTGATGCCAATCCAGACAAGATAAAAGCTCTACTGGACATGGAACCCCCCAGAAACATTAGGGAGGTTCAAAGTCTAGCGGGAAAGATGGCAGCACTAGGACACTTCATCAGCAAAATGGCAGACAAAAGAGAAAAATTCTAAAATGTCATAAAGAAGCTGAAGGACTTCCAATGCACCAAGGACTGTCAAGCAGCGTTCATCAAGCTGAAAGACTTCCTGGGACAGCCTCCTCAACTTGTCTCTCCAAGGTCAGGAAAGGAAATCTCGATGTACCTTACTGCCACATAGAAAGGAGTCAGTTTAGTGCTGTTGGTAGAGAGGTTAGGACAATAATTCAGTTTATTATGTCAGTAGATTGCTCAGAGGTCCAAAAACTAGATATTTGGACCTTGAAAAGTTCTTGTACCTCATTATCATTACCTCAAGGAAATTAAAGCCATGGTTTGAAGCTTTCCTTATAAGAGTTTTAACGAATCTAGCATTGAAACAAGCTCTAGCCAAGCCCGAGCTATCGGGCAGAATGATGAAGTGGTCCCTCAAGCTCTCAGGATATCAAATTCATTTTGAGTCAAGGAAGGCAATTGAAGCTGAAACTCTCACAGGCTTTGTAGAGGAGTGCATAAGGGCTCCACTGGAACTCACAAGCACCTGTGAAAGCAACGTCTGGACAATGTATATGGACGGTTCAATGAAGAAAGAAAATTTAGGTGCAGGAATAGTATTGATCAGCCCTGAGGGAGTGACAATCCCTTACTCTGTGAAGTACAACTTCTTAACCTTGAAGCTCCCTTAGCAGGCCTAAGACTCATACGGGCTCTCAAAATGTAGAAATTGCACGTTGGAACAGATTCACAGGTCATAGCCAGCCAGGTTGTTGGAGACTACAAAGCCAAAGGGAACAACATCATCAAATATCTCAAACAAGTATGGGATATAACCTCCAAGCTTGAGCACTTTCTCAAAGAGCAGATACCCAGAGAATAAAATGCAAAAGTGAATGCACTGTCCAAAGTCTATCGAGACATAGCCAAGATGAGAGCTTGGTCATAGAGGATCAAGCAGACTGGAGATATCCAATCAACAAGTTCCTCAAAGATGGCGACATCCCACAAAACCCAAAAGAAGCTCGCCAAGGGCGAAGATGGGCACCTAGCTATATCCTAATAGGAGATGACGAGATATACAGGAGGTCATATATTTCACCATTGCTCAAATGTCTAAGCCAAAGGGAGGGACAATATGTCATTGAGGAGGTACACAACGGAATATGTGGATCACACATAGGAGCAAAAACTGTCGCCAAGAAAATACTGAGAACAGGGTATTACTGGACCTCAATGGTTTCAGAGATTGAGAAAAACATACAGAAATGCACGAGCTGCCAGTTGTACAGGAACAAGTCACATGTGCCACCAACAAGGTACCAATCCATCAATATATCAGTACCCTTTGATATCTGGAGCATTGGCATACTAGGACCCTTCCCGAAAGGTGATGTGAATCACTTGAATTATGGCTGGAATTTCAACATCCATCTATCCAAACCCAAGGTCACTCATAATCTGAAAT
>JAOXNR010039887.1:0-20255 GCA_028571225.1 Parsonsia alboflavescens | reverse complement strand
CACTAATGTTTGATGTTGAAGTTGGAATTGAAAACTCTACCAATCCAAATGGGGATAATGATGGAAGTTGGCTTAGAAACCTTTGAAAATTTGTAACTTTTTTATGTTGTAAGAATTTATAATGACTTTATCTTGTAATGGTTAATGTAATGAGATTAGTAATGACTTTATCATTTTCAATTATATACTATGGATTTGTATATGTTTTTTACGTTATGTTGTTTGGAATTTGTTGTGTATGTTCCTTATAGCCAATGTTTTAACTTGCAAGTTGTAAGATGTTTGATTGAAATGAAAGATGAAATCATGACACGTTTATTTTTATAAATACTTTATATTTGTAGGTTTTTATAATTAGTTATAAATTTATCTTAAATCATCTCATTTTTTTTATTTTATTTTATGTATATATATTGTTAATTTGAGAATAGTTATATTATTTTGATATATTTTAATCTATAAAATAAATATTTTTAATTATTAAATTAACCGATTCAATACCCATTGAACTATTGAACCTTGAACCAGTAACTTTTCCGGTTTAATGATCCATCAAAACATTGGCTACAAGGATACCAGCAAACTAAGCACACGTTAGAGTTGAACAATCATCAATATTAGAACACATAATCTAATGCCGGAGCAATGTTCATGGGTCACTATTCATCACAAAATACTGTTCACTGGGCACTGTTCATACTCGCTCTGCAACTAGGAAAGCTGAATAAAATCCCACACCAAATTGAGTAATTGAATTGTTGTCAGCACCAGCATCCTTGCTCTCCTGCAAAATGATTCAGTTAAAGCTAAGTACTCATACGTCAATCTTCAAAGAATCTGAAATAGTTAAGAGAAAATTCACCTTCAATGCTTTCAAAAATTTGGCAGTCCCACTCTGTGCAATAGTACCAAGGCAATTTAACAAGTTCTTCGCAGGTCATACTAATCCCAAAATCCCTGCAAAGAATGTGAAGTTATAACTCTAACTACTATAACTGATCAGAAGAACCATTATTGCTTGTACAACTGACGTGATTGTAATAATGCCATGATCTTTATCAGCTTGGATACGAATGTCAAGATCAACAGCATCCTTCAAAAGTTCTGGTTCTGTCACACCAAGAAACCGCAGCCTGTCCAAGGCATTGATGTGGATTAAACACAACATTCAGTAAGAAAATTGTAGAGTAAGAAAGCATTTTTAATCAAAACTTTGCTGTAGTGTAACTCATTCCTCAGGGATGAATCTTACCTCTGCTTGGTACTCATACTTCTCTGCTGATGGTTCTGATGAATTAGATTCTGCAGCAGTAGATTGATGGCGGAGACCTAAAACTGACTCATTTCCAATATTAAGTGCCGATGTGGATTTGGTGGGATTGTGATGCAGAGCTGGTTAAGGAATGATCATGGGGAACAGGGCTCAGTTACACCAGTCAAGCCTACGATAGGTAGTCTATGCAGGTCCAAGCGGCTGCAAGGAATACGGGCCTGATCTGACCTGATTGATGATGTCGGGCACAATTCCCGAGGCAATTGGTTTGAGCTCGGATTGGGCTCAAATTTGATTGGGTGACCCAGAAAGGCCTAATGAACAAAATTCACTGCTATGCTGTGATGCAGGGTATTTTTCGGTCATCCAGAATCGTCTTGATGGAGTTTCGGGCTTTTTTGTGTTTTAAGTGGCATTTTGGTAATTTGTTATTTTTAGGTTTTTTTTTTTGTAATATCATTATTTTTTTTTTCCTCAAATAGGTTTTAGGTTTAATTTGGTAATTTAATGGCGGTTTTTCTTTTGAAGGGGCAGCTTTTGTTTTTTTGACAATATTCAATAAGATTTCTCTTTCCGAGTTTCTTCAAGAACATTGTCGTTTTGTTCTTGAATTTGTTTTCCTATGACAACTTTCGAGTGAAGTTTATCACAAGGAAGGTTTATTAGCCGCCCATAATTCCGTTTGCGTCAGTTGGTATCAGAGCAAAGATTCGAGATGTCAGGAGGGAATGTCGATCCGACCGTGGTTGCGATTTTGGAAGAACTACGTAGGGGTTGAGAATCACGAGTGAAGGAGAGGGAAGAGTATGATCGAGCCGTGCAGCAAATCTTGGAGAATCAGAATCAATAAATGCAAACTTTGAACCAAATGATGCAGCACTTGGTAGTGAACAAACGACCTGCAGAATAAGAACTCGCTGGAAGGCAAGAGGAACAAGGGGGCGATGTTGATGAGGAGTTCGAGCTGCCAGCAAGAGAACAACCGCCTAGGGTTTACCCAAGGGGCGGAAGAGGCGACTACGGGAGAGGCAGCGGATATCAGCCTTCTAGGGTTTTGGATCGCGAGCTGAATGTACCACGATGGGATGTAGGGTTCAAGCTGGAAGTTCCTGAATTTATTGGAAGTTTGGTGCCAGAAGAATTTCTATATTGGATGAGTACCATGACGAAATCTTCAAGTGGAAAGAGGTCCCGACCAACAAGAAAGTAGCGTAGGTTGCAATTCAGTTTAAGGACAAGGCTACGACATGGTGGCAATCCTTTCGATATTAGCGCTTTTTGGACGGACTCCCCATCTTGGATGATTGGTTCGAACTGAAAAGGGAGATGCGACAAGAGTTTTTGAATTTCAATTAAAGTCAGACACTTTTTCAGAATTTGCAGAGTCTGACGTAGGATGCGAACAATGTAGAGTACACTTTTGAATTCTATCGGATGGTTGCAAGGAACCAGCTTCGTGAGATGTAAGAGCAGCTTGTGGCACATTACTTGCATGGCCTTCGACCAGCAATTCAGGATGCCCTGCAGGTACACACATTTGGGAACGTCATCGACGTGCAAACAAAGGCTAAGGTGGTGGAAAGGAGCTTGGCAAGGGTTGGCGAAAGAAGTACAACATTCGACAGAGGGTTTTTCGTCCCTATCCGAAACACGACGATAGCAAGTCCTTCTTCATCCAAAGTTGTTAATCCGCCTACTCTTCAGGGTCGAACGGCAGTGCAACCAAATCAGGGATCAGGGCAAGTTCAAAACCATCCACCAACCCATAAGGCGAATGTCATTTGCCATCATTGTCAGCAGAAAGGACATTATGCCTACAATTGTCCCAGGGTTCGATCTCAGTTGTTGATCCAAGATGGCGTAGAAAGGGATTTCGTACGAGAGGATGTTGTTAACGAGTTGGAAGAAGGCAAGGAGTGTGTTGTTGTGCTGGAAAGATGTTCGAGGAGAGTGCTTGGTTTTACCACGGATTTATTTAGCACCTAAAGCCAATGAGGATGGGAAGTGTCGGAACATATTCAGAACCCGCTGCACCATTAATGGAAAGGTTTGTTGAGTAATTATAGATACGGGAAGCTATGAGAATGTGATTTCGCAGGAAGCCATACAGAAGCTTCAATTGCTAATGGAGCCGCACACCGAGCCTTACAAGCTTGGGTGGTTGAATAGAGACACGGAAGTTTAGGTAAATCAGAGGTGCAGAGTGAAATTTTCGATTGGGCCGCAATACAACTGTATTGTTTACTATGATGTGGTGCCTATAGATACAGCACATTTGCTGCTAGGCAGACCTTGGCAGTATGACAACAAGATTTCATATGATAGTTTCACTCACTGCTACACTATCAATAGAGGAGCTAAGAAGGTTGTGTTGCAATCAATGCGAGATAGCTTTGCGGAGGGAAAGAAGACCATCATCTGCTTGCCGTGTAAAGAGTTCAGAGAAGAGGTTGGGGAGGCCGAGGTTTGTTTTGCTTTATTGTCTACTACATTGGCGGTTATGATAGATACAAAAGAGGAAGTTGAGGTGCAGGAAAGGGAGAGAGGAGTTCTGAAATAATTTGAAGATTTGCTTCCAGAAGAGTTGTCGCCTGGCCTACCACCCATGCGTGATATATAGCATCAAATTAATTTAGTTCTGGGATCCATTCTACCGAACAAAGCCCATTACAACCTCTCTCCACAGCAGCACGATGAATTGAGGTGTCAAGTTACTGAGTTGCTTGACAACGGGCACATCCAAGAGAGTATTAGCCTCTGTGCTATACCAGCTTTATTGGTGCCAAAGAAAGACCGTAGCTTGAGAATGTGTGTTGAGAGCCACACCATAAACCACATCACGATTAAGTATAGTTTTCCTATTCCGAGACCTGATGATATGCTGGACCAACTTAGTGGGGCGACAGTCTTTCCAAAAATTGACTTGAAGAGCAGCTACCATCAGATACGGATCAAGCCGAGAAACTGCCTTCAAGACTAAAGATGGGCTTTTCGAATGGGTAGTTATGCCATTTGGTCTCTCCAATGCACCGAGCACATTCATGAGAGTCATGAATCAGGTATTGTGACCTTTCTTGAATAGTTTTGTTGTGGTTTATTTCGATGACATACTGGTGTATAGTCGAACGGAGGATGAACACTTGCAGCATTTGCTGCTAATTCTGGCAACGCTAAGGGAGCACAGCTTGTATGCTAACCGTAAGAAGTGCGTTTGGTTTACAAATAGTCTAGTTTTTTGGGGTTTGCAGTTTTGGTAGATGGAATTCATCCTGAAGAGGCAAAAGTTCAGGCTGTTCAGGAATGGCCTATACCACGAAGTGTTATGGAGGTTAGGTTATTTCATGGGTTGGCTAGCTTCTACCGGTGTTTCATAAGGGATTTCAGTGTACTCATGGCTCCTTTGACGGATCTGTATCACGTGAAGGAATTCGTGTGGATAGAAGAAGCACAACGAGCATTTGAGGTGATCAAAGACAAACTTACTAGTGCGCTTGTGCTAGCATTGCCAAATTTCAAGAAGATCTTTGAGGTTGATTGTGACTCTTCAAAGGTTGGAATTGGAGTTGTCTTGAGCCAAGAAGGGAGGCATGTTGCATTTCTCGAAGAGAAACTAGGCGAAGCTAAGCTGAATTATTCAGTTTATGATGTTGAGTTCTATACTATTGTTCGAGCACTTTGGCAGTGGCGGCATTGCCTCATTCAAAAGGAGTTCGTGCTCTATTCGGACCATCAAGCTTTGAAGTTTCTTCAGGGACAGCACAAACTTCATGACCGACATGCCAAGTGGATAACTATGCAGCAAGAATTTACTTTCACAATCAAGGACAAGTCAGGTGTTATGAATAAAGTTGTTGATGCTTAGAAGACGTCATTCCTTGCTAAATATGATGAAGATTGTCACTTTGGGATTCGAAAGCTTGCGAGAGGATTTGCAAAGTGATGCTGACATCGGAGGGGTAGTGCGAGATGTGGAGCAGCAACTACGAATCTTTTCCGAGGTAATTCCTTGTACATACGTGATACATCATTACACCTTTTAATTGTCCAGGAATTGCATGCTCAAGGTCAGTTCGGCAAGGATAAGACTACAGGCCTGATTAAGGAACTATTTTATTGGCCTAGTATTGACAAAAGTGCTTAGAACTTTATGAAGAGATGCAGAATTTGCCAAGTATCAAAAGGGAGCAGCAGCAATCAAGGGTTATATACTCCATTACAGATTCTAGACGAGCCCTGGACGGATGTGTCCATGGATTTTGTATTGGGATTGTCGCGGACACAGCGGGGATTTGATAGCATATTAGTTGTGGTCGATTGTTTCAGTAAAATGGCAGTGTTTATTGCTTGTAAATCGACTATGGATGCTAGCAGGATAGCTGATTTATATTTTGGTGAGGTAGTCAGACAGTCTGACATTAACACTAAGTTCATGAGCCATTCTAGCGAGAACTTTGGAAGAAGTTGGAGATGACATGGAAGCTCAGTAGTCCCTATCATCCTCAGACGAATGGGCAGACCAAAGTGGTAAATCGAACGTTGGGAAATATGCTCTAGGCGCAGGTCAAGACATTTGGCACTTGGGATTCTCTTCTTACCAAGTTTGAGTTTGAGTTCAATTGCTCGGTTAATCGGTCTGCTCAATATTCACCATTTCAGATTGTGTACGGTAGGAATCCAAGGAGTCCAATTGATCTGCAATATCGGGTTCTAGTACTATTTCCAAGAAAGTTGAAGAGCGGCTAGTTGATTTGCAAACTGTTCATGCCACTATAAAGTCCAACTTGGAACGAGCCTATGCTAGTTACAAAGAATATGCGGATCAGACTCGCCGGGATGTGGAGTTCGAGGTTGCAGATCTTGTATGGGTGACATTAACCAAGGAACGGTTCTCGTTGGGCACGTCTCATTAGCTTAAGGATCGGAAGATCGGCCCTTGTCAGATTTTGGAAAAGATGGGAGCTAATGCTGATAGGCTCTAGCTACCGGATGATCTTAGTATTTCTAAAGTTTTTTAATGTGCAACATTTGTCTCTTTTCCATGGAGACAATCCGAGTTTGAGGACGAACTCTTTGGAAGAGAGGGAGCTTGATGCAGAGCTGGTTAAGAAGAATGACCAAGGAAAACAGGGGCCAGTTACACCAGCCAAGGATATGACATGTAGTCTATGCAAGTCCAAGCGGCTGCAGGGAACACGGGCCTAATTCGGCCTGATTGATGATGCCGGGCATGATTCTCGAGGCAACTGGTCTGAGCTCGGATTGGGCTCAAATTTTCCTGGGTGACCCGGAACAACCCAACGAACAAGACTGCCATGCTGTGATGCAGGTCCTTTTTCGGCCATCCAGGGTCGTCTTGATGGAGTTTCAGGCTTTTTTGTGTTTTAAGTGGCATTTTCGTAATTTGTTGTTTTTAGGGGTATTTTTTTGTAATTTCATTATTATTTTTTCTTCCCCAAATAGGTTTTAGGTTTAATTAGATTATTTAAGGGCGGTTTTTCTTTTGAAGGGGCAGTTTTTGTTGTTTTGACAATATTCAATAAGATTTCTCTTTTCGAGTTTCTTCAGGAACATTGTCGTTTTGTTCTTGAATTTGTTTTCCTCTGACAACTTTCGAGTGAAGTTTATTATAGGGAAGATTGTCATGGCCTGGACTCAAAATTGAATACTGTCTAACTTTAACATCACCATCTCCGGTCTGTTCAGAATACCAAATGAAAGATGACAACTTTGAGCAAGAAATCAATTAGTTATTCTAAAATTCATTGATGACAATCATAACTCAAAAGATATTGCTAATCTGAATAAAGATTCTAACTTTTAAATTACAATATCTTTCGCAAATAATTAATCAAACTCCACAGCCTTTCCAAAATGGAAAATCCTCTTCGAAAAAAAAAATAATAAGAAGAAGAAGAAGAAGCAATCAGCCATCGTTTTTAAAGTTACCAAGTTGTGGAGAAGATTGAAAGAAGAAACTGAAGCAGCACCACCAGCTTAAAGGATTGCAGAGAGGGAGCGCCTAGAGAGCCTGTGCATTGTTTCTCAAAAAATGCAAACCTTAATACACGTAAAATCTGAGTGGAATTGTTGACAGTGAAGTAAAGTGGAATGGGTTTTGCTTCAGAATAGGGATTGAAGAATCACGTATAGGATTGGTTTAGTAACTTCACCAGGGTTTATGTAGGGGTTTAAGCCAATACTAGAGAAGCTTCTGGAGAAGAGTTCTTGAGACTGTCTGGTACGACCAAGGGGCACCACACCGGAGTTTTTACTTGGACACCGACGAGAGCACCTCATCATAGGCTTTATTTTTATTTTTATTTTTATTTTATGAAAATAGTGAATTGACGGTAATACCCTTCTCATTTTGGTCAGCTCATTGTTAATTTCAAAATCCAATGATATTTTTTAATAATCCAGTCATAATGATCAAAATGGAAAACCATAAATTGTTTAAGGATGATAAAGGCTCGTAAAAACTTTAAAATCCAAAACTTCCAATGGATTATAATTTGAGAACTGAAATATATAATAACTCAATTTTGACAAGTCCAAGTTTTTAAAAAATAAGTCAAATTAGACTGAAAACTAGAAAACTATTGGAGATGTTTTGACGTGTTTTTTTTTCTTGCAATAAGGTCAAGGTATCAAATCCGATCAACTAGAATCTCCCTTTGTTTTCATCTCCAAGAAAGACTTTCTTTCTTTTTCTTTTTTGGGAAAATAACAGTTTTCCTACCTGAAGTTTGACCCGCCATTTATTTATTAAATAAAGCATTTTTTTTTTTATCAATTTGGTATCTAAAGAATTTATGAGCTATCAAAATGGTACCAATCGTCAAAATCCTAAAACTAAGCCGTTAAATATGTATTTGAAAACCACGTGACCATTTTTTTTAGGGTAATTTCATCCATTCACAAAAATACAAAGTTTAAAAAGAGTTAAATTGCCATTTTTCAACTTGAAGTTTGACCCATTGTTTATTTTTCAAATAAAGTTTTTCTTTTGACCAATTTGGTACCTAAACAATTTACGAGAGACCAAAATAGTATCCACAGTCAAAATCCTACCATCAAGCTGTTAAATATGCACGTAAAAGCCATATGACCTTCTTTCTTTTTTAGGGTAATTTCATCCGTTTACATGTGGCTTAATCGAGACAGCCTTGGTCAAACGATGAGCAGTAAGGGGAATGAGCCAACCGCACGAGCATACTAAACAATATCCCTTGCACCAGACGCAAAAGGCATAGCGACTGTAGCAGTTCAAGTAGATGCCGCAACGTCAAGTAGCTCTGGTGTAATCTAGCAAAGGAGGGCCCATGCTTGTCGCTACTGGATTCATGGGCTCTCTTTCGCCTGAGCAGCCTGACCACACCAGATCTAATCAACACTATGGCTATCTGCTTGAACTTCTATTTCCGCTTTGCCGTTTGCCTTTGGTGCAAAGGATGTTGCCCGATTTGAGTGCGCGGCTGGCAAATTCCACCCACTGCTCACCGTCTAACGAAGGTTACCTCGGTCAAGCCACGTATGAATGGACAAAATTACCATAAAAAAAAGAGGGTCATGTGGATTTCACTTGCATATTTAACAGCTTGATGTTAGGATTTTGACAGTGGACATCATTTTTGTCACCTGTAAATTATCTGGGTACCAAATTGGTCAAAAGAAAAACAATGGGCCAAACTTAAGATAGGAGAAAGGCATTTTCCCTTTTTATACTTTATATTTTTGCGAATAGACAAAATTACCCTAAAAAAAGGTGGTCACTTGACTTTACGAGTATATTTTATGGCTTGGTGTTAGGATTTTGAAGGTGGATGCCATTTTTTATAGCCCGTAAATTCTTTGGGTGCCAAATTAGTCGAAAAAAAAAACCATTATTTGAGAAATAAACAATGAGCCAAACTTTAGAAAGGATAATGGTAATTTACCCCTTTTGTTTTTTTACCCCATAAACAATGAAGCTTTCTTTTCTTCAAAGAACCACTGAGTCTTTTTCCTACGCCTCAGAAAGGCATTTTGTTCCAACACCGACCAACTCCCATTCAATTTGAACTAGAAGAGGAACCAAATGACTAAGCAAGGGATGCAGGATTCATCCCCCCCAAAAAAAAAAGCCCAAATATCTGAATTGAGCACTTGTACGTTGCTACCTTTCGAGATGCAGAAAAAAGGACTCTTGGCCCATGTAATGTGCTTTCCGAGTTAGATTCAATTCATTTTTCCAACCGGCATTCTTTGTTGCATTTTCCATCTTCAAGCCCTTCTCCTCTGCTAAATCCACAAACGTGCCTGCTACATGTTTCTTCTCTCGTCCCTTTTCTCTCCTTTCTCTTTCTCTTCTTCTATCTCTACTCAATTAGTCCCTTCTCTATTTGTCTTCATTTATTCCTTTCTCCTTGATGCAAGAACAATATTGAAAAACGACTAAACAGAAAAAAAAAAAAAAACTGGAAATTTTACAAAAATTATCTAGTTTTTTGTTTAATAACAAAGGTAGAAAATTATCAAATTCAACAAGTTGCTCGTATCTGAAGAAAAACGCAAATATATAACCTAAACCTAACCCTAATTCGAATAGGAAATTAAAAAAAAAAAAACAGTGAAATTATGAAAATACCCCTAAAACATAAAAAAGGCTAAAAGTCCATCAAGACGATCTGGATGGTTGAAAACCATCTTATGTCTATGGCAAAATGATGAGTATTGCTCGTTGGGCCGTTCCGAGTCTCCCAATCAAATTTGAACCCATTCCAAGTTCGGACCAGTTGATGGTGAATCGTGCATGAACAGTGCCCCGGCATCACTCCCTCTTACCTTTTTCTTGTGTGAATTTGACATCTTTTCGCCCCTTTTTCCTTTCTCTCGCAGTCTATTGCCTCATGCCAATATCCTTATTCTTCCTTTTGCCATTTTCTTCTTCTCTTTTCCTTTTCATTCGTACACTTTCATTCACATGCTTTAATTGGGTTGGGATTGGAAAGACAGCAGCAACAAACCTAGGCGGCAGTGGCACTGCAGAGTGTGATGAAGGCAGCGAATTAGGATTAGGGTTAGGGTTAGTTTAGAGTTTGAAATGGGTTGCATAATTCTGGAAGTAATATAAACTATAAATTGTAAAAATTATAATGATAGAAGTCAATCTAAATGCTTTTTAAAATTGAACTTCTGTCTAAATATATCCATGCCGATAAAATTGATTAATCCTTTTATACTTGGCTCTTCTAAATGGATTATTGTTCCATGATTCTTTTATGGTTGGCATGCATCATAGAGTTTCCTTTTCAAAGGAGGTTATGGAGTTTGCAGGAGTTTTCCACTCCAATAATTCAGGCAAGACATGATGTCTCTTGTGCGGCTCAATCTTTTTTTTCCCTTTTCATTTGAATATAAAAATTTTATAAATATATAAATATATATATATATATATATACGGTTTTGCTAAGGCGCGCGCTCTAATCATTACCGTAACGGAATTTTTGCTACAGTGCTCATGCAGCCAACCAAGCGGAGCAAAAATTCCGTTACGGTAACGGTTAATGCGCTCTCCGAAGCACGCTTTAGCAAATCCATATGTATATATATAGATATATAATGATTGCAAAATATTTGAGCACATCCGAAAAATTGTATACAATGTGTGACATATTTATCCAACGTCAATATGCCCAACCCAAATATACAAAAGAACCAGAGTGTTAAATATCCGCAAGGCCTAATGCCTGTGACTCAAATGATATCCAAACATCATGATAGAAAGAAAACATGACTCGTTATACATGAGTTTTGTTCTAAGCCATGATGTTTGAGATTAAAAGTTGCCAGCCTTCAAAAATAACCCTGTTCTATAGACTTCAAATGAGGTAAAATTTTACTTTGGTCTGCCAAGATGTGCCCTACGCATCCTTCTTTAGCCATTTGACTACCGAGCTAAGAGTAGTCACGCTCCTTGTAATGTTAATCCAAGCTCTAATAAATGACCAAATTTGCTAGGTGAAGATACAAGCAAAAAAAACAAAAAAACAAAAACATATGACTGCATAGTAGAATATGGCAACATGTTCGGTCTATAACCAAAAAGCCAAGTCTGTCTTTTGTGAATAGCCTATATTTGAGCCCAAGCGACAAGCAAAGAGAAAATGTGGGTTGTGTACTGGATGTAGTGTAGCTTCTTCCAAATTGCTGAATTGTCTTTTTTCTTACTACAGACTAAAACTTAGTGTTGTGCAAGTATTAGTGAGAAATTCACTTCACCGATAAAGAATCCCACTTCTTTTGAATATTCTACATGGCTTTAGTAAGCAAAGAGATGTTCCAGCTTCTTAAATCCGTTAGACCAAGTCCCCTTTCTGCCTTTGGCATGCAAGAACTTTCCAAATTATAAGTGCTTTGCCATCTTGCTATCCAAGATGGGACATCGTATAGGTAAGATGCTCATCCAAAATCAATCAGTCCCCTCGAAGACTGAACGGGTGAGCTCTATTCTACCTACATATGACAACGTTACATCTCTCCAAGCTGAAATATTGTTGGCTTTTTGGGTCCAGCACCAACTAAAGCTTTCCCGCTACCAAGGTTCTCCAAGATACTTAAAAAGTAAGGCTCCCTTGGGAAAATTTGTAAGGGAAAGAAGAAGCTCCAAATCATTCTCATATACTCTAGCTGAATAAAGGTTTGATTTAAGTACATTGGCTTGAAGTTGAGATACCAGCCCGAACTCCCTGACATAGACTATCAACATAACCATGGGCAAAGAGTGATGATTAATAAATCATCCCCAAGCCAATTGTGTAATGCTAAAAGAGCCACATTAAAGATGGAAGTTAAATGTGGGATTGGTGGTAGAAACCTTAAATAGCTTAGAAAGGTAATCAAGACAAATCACAAAAGGATAGGAGAAAGGGGGTCTATTTATTTACGACCCCTTTTGCCTTTAAAAGAAAAAAAATTGTATCCCCATTAACCTATATGGAGAAAGAGGTAGTTGACACATATACGAGAATCCAGCCTACAAATTGAGGGAAGGAAACCAAAGCCTTCAAATACCACCTCAAACATATCCCAATATATAGAATCTTAAGCCTTTTGAAGATCAATTTTTAACATGCATCAAGGAGAAATATTTTTGGGATATATTGTACAATGAGCTTTTGAGCCAAATACACATTTTTCATGAGACTTCTCCCCTCCACAAATGTGCTTGCATCTCACTAATAATAGTTTCCAACATAAGGCAAAGTCTTGAAGCACCAAAGGAAAGTGGGATGGTCTTGGGAATAAGAGAAACCAAAGTGTGGTTGAGCTGCCTGAGGATTTTCCCCAAAATTTTCTTTACTACCAATGTCATATACTTTTCAACAATATGCCAACTATGCTTGTAAAAGCCTGAACAAAAAGCATAAAGGCTTGAAGCTTTGTCTTCATTGATAGTAAACAAGAAGCTTTTCATAACCTCATTAGTAACATCTCTACAAAGATTCATGAATGCCTCCCAGGAACCAGAACAAAAAATAATTGTATTTACCTCTTTTACATTGCATGAATTACTTAATAGATGCTTATAATATTTAGTTTTTGACACCCTTGGGATGTCTGAGGAAAAAGGGATTGATATGGGGTCTTTGCAAATGGGCGTTCCGGACGAATAACGGTTAGTCAACTCTCCAGGTTGCGAATTTTAAAAAATGCGTTCTTTGAAGAAACAATAATCAAAATTCATTCAAAATTAAATAAATGTCCATGTTAGCATATTCGATGGTTAGAGTGGAGTCTTCATTCAAATTCATTGAACCAAGCATTGAATTGTTGTATTCGTTGTCTTTGTTTGCTACTTCTTGCAACGACTTAACTACTTTCGTGATGTGATTTCAAAGATGTTGCGATTTCCTCTTCAAAAAACACCAATTGTAGGAACAATTTATAAGACTCATCAATTAGGTTCAAGATAATTGCATTGACCTATGTTATTTTACAAACAGTCTTAATTTCATAGACCACACAACACCCTAGACAAAGTAGTTGCAAGCCCTCTATAGTTCACTCAAAAACTCTATAAGAGAAGTATGAACTCTCTCTCGAGAAAAGATTAATTTGATCTAAAATTTTTCAATTCAAAATATCATAAATTGTTTAAGTTCAAACATGCATAACATATATATATATATAGGCCAAGACTTGAATTAAACTTAAATAATTCATCTTTGATTTCAAAGGACTCAATTACCCTTGATACATATTGAAAATTACTTAATAAATGAAAGAAAAGTCAAAGAAAAAACAAAGATTGTAGGAGCTTCCCTACCTACAACGGGCGGTGGTCAAAGGATCGGTTCCAGGTCTAGACAGGCTCAGTTTCTCTCCTGTTTTGTTGCTTCATGTTGATCTGCAATCGGTGATCGGTGACCGCTGTTGCTCCGGACGACCAATTTTCGTCTTGTTTGCTTGCTTTGATTTGGCTTTAAGTTGGATACTTTTTTGGCTAATTTTAGGATCCTTGGACCTGTTTTCAAGTCTTTCAAATATTCATTCAAGTCTTCAATTGTGAATACATTCCATATCTTTTTTACCTTGATCATCATCTCCAAGCTTGACATCTGCAAAGATGGCATCAGAGTCTTGTTAATCCTCCTTGTCTTGGACATATGCCATTAAAGCTCTTGACCTCTTGATTAGTCTCAGTGGCATTGAAGGTGCTTGTCTTCTTGATCTCCATCACCTCACCTGCGATCTTTGATTGCTTTTTAACTTTTACAAGATTCACGTTGCCTTTGCTAGTTACATCACACATGTTTTAGAGAGAATTTATTCTCTCAACTCCCACCAACCCCCATCATATCCCCTTAACTTCTATTTAATATTCTACTCATCATTCAACTAAATCCTAGTTGGTGACCCTAAAGTTTAAATGAAAATTATGAGCAATAATAGCTATGGAGATATTATTGCAGACAGATTCGCTAAATATTTTATCCTGCCGATAGTGACAATAAGGTATGGAGATGATAGAATGTGAATAATTAAAATCTTTTAATTTTCTAAATAAAGAAAATACTAGGAAAAAAAATTTAGTAAACGATAAAGTCGATTTTAAAACCACCATCAAATAAAAAAATAAATTTTAAAAAACATATAGGTTTACAAATCGATGCAAAGTAAATATTAATTTTTTTTAAGAAATGTAAAATGAAAACTAAAATATTAATTTTTTAAACTAAACTTAACATTTCAATTCTAAAACCAATGTGAAGTATACAAATGACAAATCGATTTCCAGACTTCAAGTAGGTTTATTACTTAACTTTGATTGTCTTGGCGGTTCGTGAAAACCAATGCTAAATGACTCCACGACACCAAGTTAGCTTTCAGTTTCTTAATTGGCGCAAAGTAGAATAGCGTCGATTATAATGAATCCAGCGAAAAAAAAAAACCGACCGTAAGTCATGTATTTCCAATAGTGAATTAGATATGTCTTCAAACTTTAGCTTAGAATTGAAATTCCCAATCAATTGGAAGAGAGGTCCCCGCCAAGAGAGTCCAGAGTCCCACATGTCTTTTCTTTCCCGGACCAAATATAATGAAAACCATGTACACATGATGATGTATGAACAATATCGAAAAAACGGTTAAAGAAAAGGTGGAAATTTATGAAAACTATCTAGTTTTCTGTGTTACGACAAAAGTCATAAATAATCAACATTAAAAAAAACCTGTTCGTATCAGAAGAAAAATGCAAATATATAACCTAAATCTAACCTTAATCCGAATCGGAAATTAAAAAATGACAAAATAACCAAAATACCCCTAAACAAAAAATAAAAAATAAAAAAAATCCCAAAATCCATCAACACGATCTCGGATGGCCCAAAACAGCCAAAGCAATGGGTATTAACCGTTGGACCGTTTCCAATCACCCAACTAAATTTGAGCCCATTCCAAACTCGGGTTACTTGCATCACAAGAAATACAGAAAGTGATAGAGAAAGACTTACAAACAATTGTAGCATAAATGCACTACGAGTGTTCCCAAAACTTCCACAATCATTTTTTCGGAATTCCAAAGCAGCAAAATAAGTCCTCCTCGATGCTTGCATGTGCTCAATCTTGATAATGTATAATTCAGAAGACTTTGTACACTTTTAGCTTTGTTTCCAAACCTCCATAATATCAATTTTGTTCTTGAATATAAAGTTACTCAAACTAGTTGTTTCAAGAGATGGTCTAATTCCTTAATATTCCAACAATTCATGGGGAGGGAGGAGATTTATTTTGTCCATCCCCTGCTTTCGAAGTCCACACATTGCCCTGATTTGGTCCACAATTTTTTACACTATTTGAGAATCTAGGGTTTGAATAGATTCCACTATATTTTCCTCAACCTCCCATCGTTGTTTCTCTTCTAGTTGCATATCATTTTCCAACTGTTTTTCCTTCCTTCCCATTTTCCTTGTTCTCCATTTTTTTTGTATCCTCATTTTTAAGGTTTTGACGAACACAAGCCATTTACTTAAAAATTACACGCTCCGTCCAAAATTGAATGTCCCATTTTGCCTTGCTCTCATTTTAAGACAAAGATTTGACTTGGTTAATTTTAACATTGCAATGTTACTTTTTTTAACAAAAACTTAACTAAATTATGAAATGAGACATTCAATTCTGGACAACTCAAAAAAGAAAAGGAGACATTCAATTCCGGATGAAGAGAGTATTTTTTTTATCATGAAAATAATATGGAAAGATGTATAAACCAACAACCAATTAAATACTTCACCACAATGTATCAAAATTTAACTTCATTCTCCTAACAACATGATATTTATCCAACGTCACAAACCCATCCAACATCTAATAACTATAAAACGGAATTATGAAAATAAAGTTTCATCTAAACCATTTTCCAAAAAGAAAAATCCAAAGGAATCATCACAATCAAAAGCAACATTTAAAAAACAAATGTAACTATGGATAATGGGTCTATACAATGACTCATCAATCCATTGTAGCCCATATGATCCAACAACCTTCAAGGGCATAAGAAGCAGTGACGGTCCAAATAAGAAACAACATAGGCAAGGCCACAGAAGTTGGAATTTAAGAGAACATGAACATGACCAAATCTTCAAATTGTGGGCAGTAGATAATGGACCATGGCAAGAGGACTTTAAGATGCATGTCATCACAAATGGGGAGAATCAACTCATGATTCTCTTGATCAATTATATAACTGAATAATGTGATATTCCCCTCCTTAATGAGGCAATAAGCAATTAAACTTTGTCACTCTAAATCTATGCATCATTGCTTTTTCAGAAACCAGTTAATTAAATATTAGAGTTATCCTCTTGGATAACATCCCAATCACTTTGATTCACTTTTTGTTTTTCTTTTTCTTTTTTTTAACAAGCCTTGATTCATTGAAATGACTCGAGACCAAATTCTAGTCTGCCAGTAAACATCAAATTTTTTCATTAAATTAAGCACTCGTGTGTTCATCACTGAATATACTTGCACCTCTTGGAGAGTGCATATATGTAAAGAATTCTGCAGGTATGGGATCTCGATCATTCTTTTTCACCTAAATTAAGACAAATTTAAAACTAGTAAAATAATTTACTTTCTTTTTTTTTTTCAATATACATATATTTATATATATATAATTTAGACAAAACAACCCTACAAGACATTATCCATTTAGAAAAATGAAACATACATAAAAATTCTGAATCATGTCTTACTCAAGCTTTGAAAGCTTTCTTGAGGGTGATGGTGGGAAGCAACTGGCCTTTGCTACTTGAATGCTTTGCCCTAAAAGGGGTAAAATAATTTACATTTATTAATCAGTAAAAAATAATTTAAATTTAATTCTCACCAAATCATTCTAATGAGTCACAAATGAGTTTGATTCTGCAGTGCCTCTAGAAGTGCCAAGACCATCAATACAATTTTGATTCTTCTTATTTATTTTATTGATCTTCCTATAAAGTTCACTATTCCAGTGGGTTCCTTGAAGGTTAGATTGTATGATAGAACCTATACTCTTATTAACTTTGTTTAGATGGCGCCAGCTAGTCATAAAAACATGACATTATATGTTATTGTGAAAGAAAAAAAAAATCTCTAAAATCCTCATCCAGAGCACCACCAAATTTGTAAATCCAATTCAATCCTCAAACATTACATGAAGCCAAACTTTTGCATCTGAAAATAATTATCACTATTGAAAAATAGATGAACTGGAAAAAATATCTATAAAAAGCTTCTTATTCATGTATGACAAAAACATACCATAAATCACATAAAAGATAGAAAGGTCATCAAAAATTTTCATATTGATTTCTATAGAAAGGGGAGCCCGAAAATAATTTCTGATCTAATAGGTTAATAGAAATTAAAGTGACATAGTCAATGCAGTGCACCATACATGATTGATTGATGTTGTACTAGCTAAAAAATGAATGATTTATTGTACTATACAACAATGTAGAATTACTAAGACACACATTGTACAAAAGAGAATAATTCAATGATGGACTTTTAGATACAAAATAATTATTAAATTAGTAAAGTTATAGGAATGTATAATGCAATGTGGTAGCTGCATTAGAACAACACTTAACAATGATATCGAGCTAGCACACTAAGCATGCCAAAATTGTTTAAATTTTAGCCGTTCAAAAAGCAAAAAGTTCCACAAATATGAAAATCTCTCGTACAAAATAATTAACTTACAAGTTTGTTGAAGGACATTTAAAGCAAATTTTTCAAGAAAGTTTCGTAAGTTAGGATAAGTTCAAGTTTTTCCCAGATTCAATCAAGTAGATCACATTTTGCACCCAAGTAGTCTGTGAGAATTCCTCTCACATACATGTCAACTGAGAAGAATGCACTTGCAGCAATACAATGTAATCTTATTTCATTTAAAGGAGAATGCCCTGATTCACAAAAACCTAAAATCAAGCCCAATGTTCTCATTATATCTTGGGCAAATATACACTAATAAAATAAAAGTTCATAGGTTGAACAAGTCATAAAGAAGGGAAAAGGCAGGGTCGGCAATTATAGAGTAGGCAGCAGAATTCTATCCAAATATTTCCTCCTGTATCACCAATAAGTTCATGTCATTCAAGAGTTAAAAAGATTATCCAAACTAAAATCTTTCTTAAACACTTTGTAGTGCTATCTAGATTGTATTTTTCAGATAACATATTTCTATGTAGGATGATCTGAAATACCAAAACTTACACTGAAATACAGGCTTTGGTAAATCTATACTTTGTTGTTGATGATGTGAGAAATTTTTAAATACAGGCTCAAGTAATTGTGACATTGATAACAAATATTAATAGAAAAGCTACACAATAATATATAAAATTTATAAAGAGCCTATCTACAGAAGATAAAATTCAACCTCAAATCAATCAAAAGGGCTTCCATTGCCAACTATTCACTAGTCAGAAGTAACCATAAGGTCTTGGAAAGAAATCGAAACAATAATAGTGAAACACTTTTAGTTGTTCGGATTAAAATAACAGAAGGTTTCTACTAGAAAGAAAAGATTAAGAAACAGAATAACGAGATAGGACATGACAAGTGATTATCAAATGGTTAGCCTTGTCCCATATTACTATTGACATATGGCTCAATTTTCTATGATCCATCCTCGGTTGCTGAATCAGGAGATAGCAGAGATGGGATCACCATCTCAAAGGAAGTGGGATAATGCGAACAAATATATTCCTGAAGTCTAAGCTAATTCAAAATGGTCAAACTAAAAAATAATGAAACTAATAAAGATGAAGGGAAAAAAATCTCAAAAAGACATGGCAAAATTTTAAAAGATAGAGTCTTCTCCATAAATTTTATTGCGGTTTGAAAAAAAGAGAGACTAAAATATGATTCCCTCTCATAATTTAATACAATGCGAGAATATTAAAAAAATAATAATAAATAAATCACCCAAATACAAAGGAATACATAAAAGTTACACATGAGTGGAGAAATTTTTCTATTTCACTAACAAATTCATTATTCAGATAATTAGAACAACCATTGTCAGAAGAATACACATCAGGACTCCTAATTGTGGATTCCTTGTCAATATGATCTAATCTCTACCATAGGACAAAAAAAAAGGGGGACAAAATTCACTTATCCATGCTTAAATTAAAACTTAAAGATGGGTAAAAGTAAAGGAAACTAATATCTTTAAAATCACTGTCCTTTTTTCTTTACCATACCATTGCACATCTGCTAGTAAGATGCTAAAAGAGTATTGATTCTTCACCAGGAATATTGAACACAAATTTGCTAACTCAGTCAAGCGTGTCAAGATGAAGAAATTTATTTTTTAAAAAAAAGGAAAAAAAAAAAAAAGAACAAGACGTTCAAAGGAACAATCTTAATAAAAATTGGAACTAACCATATGCAGTCCTCTTTAAGTTGTTTATGAGAATGAAAAGAACAGGAAAAAAGGAACTCACTTATCAGTGTCAAAAGACAGGAAAAAGGCACCCGTGCTGAGAATGCAAAATTCCGAAAAGGACTTAAAAATACAAGGCTTTTGCTTATCGACGAACACGCCGACATGGCTTTTAATCAAGTGAATTTTAATTAAAACTTGGAGAAAAATCAGCAACTGTCTTCAAAGTGAATAAGGGCAAAATGAAGGCGGTGCATGTAGGGATAGCAGGTGAGGAAATTTGGGATCCTAATGATTTTGGTTGAGAAAGGATGAAAACAAAAACAAATTTTGACTACTTTGCAAGAAATTAAATCTATTTTGTTTCAAAATTAAAGAGAGCAATTTGCCCAGATAATTCCCTTATAAAATGCTCTCTCTCTCTCTCCCTCTCTCTCTCTCCCTATATATATATATATATATATATATATATATATATATATAGTGTTAGAAATCGCGCAGCGGAAACAAAAATTACTTTTACGAAAAACGATCGTATCAGACTCATCATATTTGTAACTG
>JAOXNR010039876.1:0-20255 GCA_028571225.1 Parsonsia alboflavescens | reverse complement strand
TATAATATCAAGAACAGATCTGCAGTTCCAGACATCACCAAAAGGTATGTATCATTCTCATGTGTTTTAAAAATTTTTTATGGGATTTGGATCTCGTTTCTCTGTTGATTCGAGGTCAATTTCCCTTCATGGAGGTATTCTCAAGCAAAAGAAAACAGACATATCTACCAATGAATTTGTTAGATACCAATCAGGAATATGAAATGCTAGTCAAAAGAATTATAGTACTATTAAAAAATAAAATTTTATCTATTGTTTTATGTGTAACAAAGTTTCAAGATGACTTGATAAACAAAACATTTTTGATAAGAACATATTGTAAATCTGCAAAAGAAGTTTTAATCAAAGATGTTAAAAATTTGGTTTCAAAACAAATATGTGCAAGTGGCAAGCTATTTTATCCGCATTTGATTTGGAAATAGAATTCATTAATGGAGATAAGAATTTTTTAGCTGATTTTTTGACAAGAGAATTTTTGTGGGGAAAAGCATGAGACCCTCTTCACTAGCACCAAATCATATTAGAGCTAAGATGCAATAAAAAAATACTCCTCCTTCTTCTCAGAATAAATACTCTATATTAGGATCCTTTACCCCATTACCTTCTTCTTCCAATAAACTCCTTACACCCTCAGAAATTACTTAGCCTTAACTAGCAAAAATGATAAAGATGCCAAAACTCAAACTGTAAAAATGAGCTCTAGTCATTACGCACTTTCCATACCAGAATCCTATAAGGAAGCAGTAACTCCAAACATTAGCAAACAATCCTTAGAACAAACCTCTCCAAGGCTATTTGAGAATATTCCTGTGTCCTTCATCCCTATTCTACCAATAGAACGAAGCTTTCTTCATTTGTTTGAAATTCTGACGGGGCATTCTTTAAGCCAAATGGCATAACATTCCATTCATATTGTCCAATTTCAAATAAGTATTAGATTTTTAGGTCATGATTTAGACAAAGGCTATATAAGCCTATCACTAGATCTATAGAATTTGCAGATAAATTTTCGGATGAAATTAGAGAGAAGACTCAATTGAGGAGATTCTTAAGATGTCTCAATTATGTGGCAGATTTTATTCCCAACTTGACACTCATTTGTAAACCACTCTATAATCGTTTGAAAAAGAATCCCGTCACTTGGGATTCAGAACAAACCCAAACTGTTCCGCAAATTAAAAAACTTGTGAAAAATCTCCCTTGTCTTTGCCTTCCTGACCCACAAGCATTTCTCATCGTTGAAACCGATGCCTCTGAAATTGGTTTTGGAGGTATTCTCAAGCAGAAGAAAACAGACATATCTATCGAAGAAATTGTCAGATTCCATTCAGGAATATGGAATGCTAGTCAAAAGAATTACAGTACTATTAAAAAGGAAATTTTATCTATTGTTTTATGTGTTACAAAGTTTCAAGATGATTTGATGAATAAAACATTTTTTGATAAGAACAGATTCTAAATCTACAAAAGAGGTTTTAATCAAAGATGTTAAGAATTTGGTTTCAAAACAAATATTTGCAAGATGGCAAGCTATCTTATTAGCATTTGATTTTGACATAGAATTTATCAATGGAGATAAGAATTTTTTAGCTAATTTTTTGACAAGAGAATTTTTGCAGGGAAAAGCATGAGACCCTCTTCACTGGCACCGAACCAGATTCGAGCAAAAATGCAATAAAAAAATACTCCCTCTCCTTCTTCTCAGAATAAGTATTCTATACTAGGATCCTTTCCTCCATTACCTTCTTCTTCTAAACTTCTTACACCCTCCGAAATTACTCAGCCTTCAAATAGCAAAAATGACAAGGATACAAAAACTCAAGCCATAAAAATGAGTTCTAGTCATTACGCCCTTTCCACACCAAAAACTTATAAAGAAGCCGTTACCCCAAATATTAGCAAACAACCACTAGAACAAACCTCTTCAAAATTATTTGAAAATATTCCTGTATCTCTCATCCCTATTCTAAAAATAGAACGAAGCTTTCTTCATTTGCCCAAAAAAGAACTTGTTAATAAACTCATCCCACATGTTTATGTAGAGGGAAGCTATATCTTTAATAGCGATCCCATGAAAGACCGAAATTTTTATGAACATATACTAGTACATTCATTATCTATGGAAATTGAACATGAAACAAATCCCAAAGGCATTGCCTTTTCTCGTATTAGGATCTTAAATTGAGTAAAATCAAATATTCGTTAATGATAAATTCTACTAATCATTTCAGATGGGATATTCCAACCTGCTAGTTTCTTTTCAATATCATTGAGAGATATGCTAATTTCTTGATCATTAAGAACATTATCTTCTAGTTCAGATAAATTCTGAATAACAGAGCCTGACATGATTCAAAATCTTAGATGAAAATTCTTTCTATCCAATAGTGTAATCAATCAATAATCTAGAAATATCTCTTCCTATCTTAACCCTTAGGTTTTTCTATCATGTATCTCCTATGGGAACCTTAGGACTTACCTAAGCCTGAACTCTCCAGGAATGCTGTTTGCTTTCTCAGGGATTCTCTTGCGTGGTCTCACCTGCGGCTTAACAATGGGCTACTCCAACCGTCTTACAGTCCACCCTGGTACTGCACCTAGCACTTTGATTCTGAACACCAAGTTCTGAATCTTTCCCAATTCTTGGCAGAATATGATAGATAAACAAAGGGATTAAGAAAGAAAGAGAGATTTGAAGATTATCTCATGATTTGCTAAAGGAAGAAAGAATAAAAGTGTTTAAGCTTTCATCCTTTAGATTTCAATTCGATGAAAACTTGGCTCTGATACCATCAACGCGGAAGCCGATTGTTTTTGCAAATCAAAATGATTTTTAAATCATTTAAAAATATTAATGAAATAAGCATAAAACTTACTAAGAAAAACTTCTTCAAATGAACTTCAAATTTAAGAAGGATTCTTCAAATACAGTGAGTTTACAAGAGTGTTTAGAGGGATTAAACTGATTTTTCCAAACTAAGGGAAAATTGGCCGTGCCCCTCTAGTTACAAATGATACCTATTTATAGGAATACAAATGCGAGACTTCAAATTTTTCTTTCACATCCGGAGTACAAATTATTTCAAATACTATTTATTTTAATAAAGAGATTCCCACTAATGTCGGATACTTTATTAAAGTAGATTTCAAATCTTCAAGTCAACATGTCTGGACAAATCTTTCCAGTTGTCTAGGTCCCAACTGAGTCAAAAGTTGTCTTAATGATGTCAAGTCTTCTATTTCAATTTTATGTCCAATCATCAATTACTAAGGGGAGTATAGTAATTGATAAGCAGCCGCTAGTCCTTTTGGGTCTTCAATGCCACCATTATCTCCCAAGGGAGATATTGCTAGTATATCCTCATCATCTTCAGCTTCTTGTAATTGAGAATACAATTTTGCAAGTTCTTCTTGGATTTGTCATTTTTTCTTTTTGGTAGAGCTTGTTGATGAAGAATCTTCTTTTGCCTTTTGAGTAGATTCTTTAGGAGACCATCCTCGAATGGTAATCTCCTGGCAAAGATATTTGATCATTTCAATTGTTTCAAATTTAAATTTCCAACCAATAATAAAATTGATCTTTTTGTTTAAAAAGAATCTACAGTGCTGCATGTGTTCTGGTTGACCCTTTTTAACAAAGTCTTCAAATTCTTTCTTCTTTTGAGGGTAAAGAATTTCAGAAGTTGCTCCAAATTGTTTCCACCAGTAGTAGAACCACCGAGGGAAGGTACAAATTTCATTGCAATCATATTTAATAAACCAAGTGTGGCTTTGGAGGTATACTCAAATTGTTTTGGATAGTGAATGGAAGAAGAATTCCAATGTTCAAGTGATAAGAGTTTGATAATTCTAATGCGAGAAAAGGCGATGCCTTTTGGGTTGGTTTCATGTTCAATTTCTACTGATCCTGAATGGACTAGTATTTGTTCATAGAAAGTTCTATCTTTCATAGGATCGCTATTAAAGATGTAACTTCCTTTCAAGTATGCATGTGGTTTAAGTTTATTGACCAATTCCTTTTCAGATAGATGGAAGAAAGGTCTTTCAATTGGGAGAATAGGAATGAGAGAGACTGGGATGTTCTCATGAGGCTTAGGAGTAATAGGTTCTAATGGTAATTTACTACTAGATGTTGCTACAGCTTCTTTTTAAGATTCTGGTGTTGAGAGAGCATAATGGCTAGAGCTCATTTTAATGGTTTGGGTTTTGTTTTCTTTTGTTTGAGTATACCTCCAAAGCCAATTTCAGAGGCATCTGTTTCAACAATTAGAAATGCTTGTGGTTCAGGGAGGCTAAGACAGGGGAGATTTTTAACAAGTTGTTTGATATGTTGAACAGTTTGGGTCTGTTCTAAACCCCGAGAAACTAGATTCTTTTCAATCGATTATAGAGAGGTTTGGAAATGATTTTTAGATTGGGTATAAAATCTGCTACATAATTAAGACATCCTAAAAATCTCTGCAATTGAGTCTTATCTCTAATTTCATCAGGAAACTTGTCTGCAAATTCTATAGACCTTGTGATAGGCTTATATAGCCCTTTATCCAAATCATGTCCTCGAAATCTAATCCTTGTTTGAAATAACTGCAATTTTTTTTAGGAAATTGAAGCTTATTAGATATATTCAACCATTGAAAGAAATCAAGATGTTGTTTCATTTTTTGCAAATCTTTATAGTATTGTTCTCTTAAGACTAATCTTTGATCTTCAGGTATGGTTGCAAAAAACCATTTTCTATTTATCTTATTTTTAGGATGCAAATATGATTTTTTAAGAATTTCTTTATCTAATTCAGATTTAATTACAAGTAACCTACCATCTACCATAATTAGTTACAGTGAGACCTTCAACTAGAAGATTAGTGATGTTGGAGCCTGACATGATTTAAACCTTAGCAAGAATATTCTTCCAACCAATAGCATCTATCACATAATAATCAACAAGTATCAAATCTAATAGATTTTCAAGTATTGATTTTGGAAAAGAGTCTCCTAAACCAAATTATGAGGACACCATTAGCCAAAGCTCAGGAAGTCCTACCTTCTCTGAAATGGTAGATGGTAGATTACAGGTAATATCTGAAACACCTCCAGTAGAAAAGAAATTCGAACTCTGTCAAACATATTTGAAATTTCTTTTTAATCTTCCTTCTAATGGAACTAAAAGAAAATGGTATATTTCTACAATTTCTGCTAAGAAACAACTAGAATTAGAATTGAAACATTCTAAATATTGTGAAGAGCATAAAAGACATGTAGACTTTTTTGTGTGGTTAGATAAAACTAATATACTTAAATTACCTCAATCTGTTAATGTAATAGCACAAAAATGGTATACAACTAGTGGAGATGTAATTGAGTCTGTTATGCCCCCACCAGAAGAAATTAACATTAGTCACAATAATGATGTCTTAAAAGCCTCCCCTTTTAAGGTAGAAGGAAAAATTGAAAATATAGAAGCTAAAGTAAAGGATATTAATAAAATTATACAGCAAAATAATTATACCAACCAACTACTTGTGAAAGTTGCAGATGAAGTAATTAATATCAGTGATAACAAATCAAGATCTGAAGTAAAAATAAAATCCACTTAGACAACTAGGAATGAAGCCCCTCTAATCAGACCTTCCGAAATAGAAAACACTAATCTGACTTTTAAAAAGGATGATTTTAAACTATCTAGAGAAGATGACGCTTTATTAAATGAAATTAATTTCAGACTTGATAAAATCAATCGAGAACAACAGAAAAAAGAAAATGAAACTAGCACAAGTAATACGAAAATCCAGACTATACATACGGTTAAAAAACCAAATCCAGAAAATATTAGTAAAATAAGATACTCAGATAAAAAGCCTAGAACCTCGACTACCATTAGAAATTATTATCCTAGACCTTCTTTTCCTGATCTACAATTTGAAGAAAGACATTTACATACTGCCGCATCTTATGCTGGCAGTGATTTACATGAATGGAATTTAGATGGAATGACAGAACATCAAATTTTAAATCTCGTACAAGAAATGTCAATAGCCGCTATGGCCTATAGAATGGATAACGCAGCCAAAGGAGATGAAGAAGTTGTAGAAATGTTAATAGTCGGATTTACTGGAACACTAAAAGGATGGTGGGATAATTATTTGACTGATGCTAATAAACGAGAAATTAGAAAATCTACTAAAATTCTAAACAGAATAAAAACTGAAAATAATAGAGAAACTGAAGAACAGATTACTGTATCCGACTCAATAACTAGGTTATTATTTGCAATAACTAAACACTTTATTGGAGACCCAATTGACTTCCAAGATAGAGGGTAACAGTTCATGTAGACTGGACCATTACCTACATCTGATTCTAATACAGCAATTATACTTCTATCGAAGTCTAGCCACCTAGCATCCCTAAGAATGAGGCATACAGGTTGACTTCGACCTACTAATGTAAACAAAGGTTTAACAACAACTTGTACTAATCCAACATGACAGTATTTAAATTTTTTTTGTTTATGCAAATTAGTTACATGTTGATTCATTAACTGAATGGTTCAAAATTCTCTATCTATTGATATAGTATTTTCAGAAGTTTTAATTATATAGTCTTGGGTAAAATCAAATATTCCTCTGTGGTAAATTTTACTAATTTTCTCAAATGGTATATTCCAACCTGCAAGTTTTTTCTCTATATCATTTAAAGAAATACTAATTTCTTGATCATTTATAATATTATCATCCAAATCAGATAGATTTGTTATGCTAGAGCCTGACATGATTCAAAACCTTATGGAAAATATTCTTTCCATCCAATAGCTATATCAATCAATAATCTCTAAATGTAATAGCACAGAAATGGTATACAACTAATGGTGAAGTAATAGAATAAGTAATAATAAGTCTAGAACATAATTGAAATTAAAGTCTACAAAGACTAGAAATGAAATGCCAATTATCAAACCCTCTGAATTAGAAGATACTAATATAAGCTTTAATAAAAAAGAATTTAAACTATCTAAAGAAGATGCTGAAATGCTTCATCAAATCAATATTAGATTAGATAAGATTAATAAGGATCAACAGAATTCAAAAACAAGTATTAGTGGAACCAAAATCCAAACCATTAATTCAGAAAAAAGAAGTTATCCCAGAAAAAATTAGTAAAATAAGATATTCTGATAAGAAACCTAGATCAGTCTCTACAACTAGGAATTATTAGCCAAGACCCTCATTTCCTAATCTACAATTTGAAGAAAAACATTTGAATTCTACATCATCATATGCTGCTAATGATTTAAATGAATGGAATTTAGATGGAGTGATTGAACATCAAATATTAAATTTAGTTCAAGAAATGTCTATGGCAGCTAAGGCCTTTAAGATGGCTAATACTGCTAAAAATGATGAAGACATACTAGGAATGTTAGTAGCAGGATTTACTGGAACACAAAGAGGATAGTGGGATAATTATTTGAATGAGGAAAGTAGAAAAGAAATCAGAACATCAACTAAAGTAGTAAATAAAATTAAAACTGAAAAAGGACAAGAAATACCAGAACAAATAACCATATCTGATGAAGTAACTAGATTATTATTTGCAATCACAAAACACTTTGTAGGAGATCCTAATGACTTCCAGGATAGAAGTAGTGAGATCTTGACTAATTTGACATGCCCTAAATTGCACGATTTTAGATGGTATAAGGATATGTTTCTTAGCAAAGTTATGTTAAGAAGTGATTGTCATCATGCATTTTGGAAAGAAAGATTTATATTTGGATTACCACCCTTATTTGCAGAAAAGGTTAGACAAAAATTAAAAGAAGAATATGATAATAAGATTCCTTACGATGATATGACATATAAAGAACTGATTAGTTATATTAACATAGTAGGATTAAATCTTTGCACAGATTTGAAAATTAAAAATCAATTAGAAAAATATCATAAGGACTCTAAAATGAAATTAGGAAATTTTTGTTAGATATATGGATATCCTTCCTTAGAACCTCCTTCTAGAAGTCTTAAAATATAGAGGAAAATTAAAAAACAAAATAAGGTTAAAAGAAATAAATCCAGAAATGATGAGGAAGACATATATTATAAGAAAAAGAAAAGAAGCATAAAATATTACTCATGCGGTAAAAAGGGACATAGGGCAGACAAATGTCCTAAACTAAAATCTAAAAAGAAAAGGATTAGTCAATTAGAAATCTCAGAAGATATGAAAGATAAGCTATATAAAATACTTGAAAATCCAAGATTAGAAACTGAATCAGAAGACGAAATTCTTGAAATAGAAAATACTTCTAGCAGTGAACCAGAATCTGAATCTTCTGAATCAATTTGTGAATTCAAAGGAATCTGTAATTGTAGTAACGAAGACTGTACAATTAACATGATTAGCTTTAGGAAAATATCTAAAGAAAATAAAGAACTATTCTTTGAATTATTAGATAAAATAGAAGATCCAGAAGCCAAAAAGGAATATTTAGATAAATTAAGAGATTCTATTTTTAGTCATCCTAAACAGGAAATAGAACCTTATAGCATAAAAGAAGTATTTGAAAGATTCAAGAATAAAGGAAAAACTAAAGAAAGTGAAGTCACTCTTCAAGATTTGAAAACTGAAATAAAACAAATTAAATATGAAATAAAAGAGTTAAGACAAATAGATCAAATACAATCTGAAGAAATTAGTTCTTTACATGAAAAATTGTTACAATTAAAACTTCCTAAAATTATAGAAGAAAGTGAAGATGAAACTAGCACTACAACTAAGTTTATTGAAACAATAAAATGCACAACATTTCAAAAATGGTATATAGCAATAACAATCAAAGTAGACGATTTTATTATAAAACTAACAGCTTTATTAGATACAGGTGCAGATCAAAATTGTATTCAAGAAGGATTAATACCCACTAGATATTATGAGAAAACCTCTACTATGTTATACTCTGCATCAGGAGATAAATTGAAAATAAATTACAAATTATCTAAAACTCATATTTGTAATCATCAATTTTGCTACACTAACTCTTTTATATTAGTTAAAGACGTGAATGAAGAGATTATATTAGAAACACCCTTTATAACTCAGATATATCCATTTGAAGTAGATCAAATAGGAGTCCATACAAAAATTGGTAATATTAGAATTACTTTCCCTTTCCTTAATCAACCTAAGTGCAAAATAATAGGAAATATTAGATTAAAATCTAAACAGATTAATTTCCTTAAAGAAGAAATTAAATATAAAAGAATTGAAGAACAATTACAACAAATTGATGTACAAAATAAAATTGAAGAAATAACTAATAGAATCAAACAAGATGTTTGTTCAGAAATACCAACAGCTTTTTGGAATAGGAAATCTCATGAAGTAGAATTACCTTACATAGAAGGATTTGAAGAAAAGAATATACCTACAAAAGTTAGGCCTATCCAGATGAATCAGGACTTAATAGAAATTTGCAAAAAGGAAATTAAAGATTTGTTAAACAAAAATATAATTAGAGAATCAAGATCTCCTTGGAGTTGCTCAGCATTTTATGTGAATAATAATGCTGTCAAGGAAAGAGGAGCACCAAGATTAGTAATTAATTATAAGAATTTAAATAAAGTTTTGAAACGGATTAGATATCCAATTCCTAATAAAAGAGATTTGTTAAAAAGAACAATAAGATCAGTTATTTACAGTAAATTTGACATGAAATCAGAATTTGGGCAAATTAAAATAGCTGAATAGGATAAGTATAAGACTGCTTTTAATGTACCATTTGGACAATATGAATGGAATGTTATGCCATTTGGACTCAAGAATGCCCCATCAGAATTTCAAAAGGTAATGAATGATATTCTCAACCCTTTTACTAGATTTACAATAGTATACATAGATGATGTATTAGTATTCAGTGAGTCATTAGAACAGCATTTTCAACATTTGAATCTTTTTCTTGAGATAGTCAAGAAAAATGGGCTGGTGGTAAGTGCCAAAAAATTGCTGTTATTTCAAACAAGGATTAGATTTCTAGGACATGATTTGGATAAAGGGCTATATAAGCCTATCACAAGGTCTATAGAATTTGCAAACAAGTTTCCTAATGAAATTAGAGATAAGACTCAATTGCAGAGATTTTTAGGATGTCTTAATTATGTAGCAGATTTTATTCCCAATCTAAAAATCATTTGCAAACCTCTCTACAATCGATTGAAAAAGAATCCAGTTTCTTGGGGTTCAGAACAGACCCAAACTGTTCAGCATATCAAACTTGTTAAAAATCTCCCTTGTCTTAGCTTCCTTGAACCACAAGCATTTCTAATTGTTGAAACAGATGCCTCTGAAATTGGCTTTGGAGGTATACTCAAACAAAAGAAAACAGAATCATCCTCTGAAGAAATTGTTCGATTTCATTCAGGCATTTGGAATACTAGCCAGAAAAACTACAGTACCATCAAAAAAGAAATTTTATCTATTGTTTTATGTGTTACAAAATTTCAAGACGATTTGATAAACAAAATTTTTTTAATAAGAACCGATTGTAAATCTGCAAAAGAAGTTTTAATTAAAGATGTTAAAAACTTGGTTTCAAAACAAATATTTGCAAGATGGCAAGCCATTTTATCTGCTTTTGATTTTGATATTGAATTCATTACTGGCAACAAGAATTTTTTAGCTGATTTTTTAACCAGAGAATTCTTTCAGGGAAAGGATGAGACCTTCTCCTCTTTCACCAGGACAAATTAGAGACAAAATGCAAACAAATAAGAATCCTCCTCCTCCTTCTCAAAATAAATTCTCTGTACTGGGATCCTTTCCTGCTTTGCCCTCTCCAACTAGTAAACTTATTACTCCTTCTGATATTGTTTCCTCTCCTACTAGCAAAATCAATAAAGAAAACAAAACCCAAACCATTAAAATGAGCTCTAGCCATTATGCTCTCACAACACCAGAATCCTATAAAGAAGCTGTAGCAGCATCTAGTAGTAAATTACCATTAGAACCTATTACTCCTAAGCCTCATGAGAACATCCCAGTCTCTCTCATTCCTATTCTCCCAATTGAAAGACCTTTCTTCCATGTATCTGAAAAGGAATTGGTCAATAAACTTATCCCACATGCGTACTTGAAAGGAAGTTACATCTTTAATAGCGATCCTACGAAAGATAGAACTTTCTATGAACACATACTAGTCTATTCAGGATCAGTAGAGATTGAACATGAAACCAACCCAAAAGGCATTGCCTTTTCTCCCATTAGAATTATCAAACTCTTATCACTTGAACATTGGAATTCTTCTTCCATTCACTCTCCAAAACAATTTGAAGTATCATGCAGGCCCCCTTCATATAACTACATGGATTATTTGGATGCCTGGAACAATTTCTTGTTCCTCCGAGAAGCAAGCCACACTTGGTTCATTAAGTATGATCGACAGGAAATTAGCATTTTCCCCCGATGGTTTTTCTATTGGTGGAAACAATTTGGTGCTACCCCAAAAATTCTTTGTGACCAAAAGAAGAAAGAATTTGAAGAATTTGTTAAAAAGGAAAACCTTTCCGGACAACTAGATTACATGCAACACTGCCGTTACTTTTTCAACAAGAAAATGCATTTTGTCATTGGATGGAAATTTAAATTTGAAAATATCGATTTGTTCAGATATTTGTGTAGAGAAATCACTGTTAGGGGATGGCCCCCTAAAGAAACCACTCAGAAGTCAAAAGAAGATTCATCATCTACCAGTTCAACCAGGAAAACCAAAAAACAAATCTAGGAATAACTAGGCAAGTTATATTCTCAACTTCAAGAAGCTGAAGAAGATGAAGACCAACTTGCAGTATCCCCTTTTGGTGATAATGGAGACATTAATGATCTAAAAGGAATGGCAGCTGCTTATCAGCTACTCTATTCACCTTGAGAAGATTAGCTATGGCAGACACTAATTTGACAACCATTAGCAAAAGAAAAAGTCTAACTGGGGACCAGACAGTTGGACTCATTTGTCTACATCTACCGACTAGAATAATTGAAGATCAGTTGGGACCCAAACAACTGGACAACCATCTTAAGGACTCTACTTTATAGCTGGAAAGTTTTGTCCAAATTTGCCGACTAGAATATTTGAAGATCCACTTTGATTAAGAGATTCCTTCTTTATTAAAGTAAAGCTTATTTGAAATCATTTGTACTTTCGGACTTGAAAACAAACATTTGAGTCCGCACTTGTAACACTATAAATAGACTCATTTGTAATGTGAAGGGCACGACCTAGACACGACCGAGACACGACTTAGAAACGACCCATTCACAATCAATTTCCCTTTGAAAACTCTATATCCATCATTTGAAGAAGTTTTATAAAATTTGAAGTCTATTTGAAGCATTTCTTTTTTAGTAAGTCTTAGTCTTTCAATTTTATTTTGAAAAATGATTTTAAAAATCATAAGTTTGCGAAAACGATCCGAGATGAAGTTACTAGAATTATTAATAAAAAATCTAGATAGGAATTAAAATTAAAATCCACAAAAACCAAAAATGAAATTCCAATCATCAAACCTTCTGAATTAGAAAATACTAATATAATTTTTAATAAAAAAGAATTTAAATTATCAAAAGAAGATGCTGAAATGCTTCATGAAATTAATATTAGGTTAGATAAGATTAATAAGGATCAACAGAATTCAAAAGCTAGTATTAGTGGAACTAAAATTCAGACTATTAATTCAGAAAAAGAAGTTAAACCAGAAGTAATTAGTAAAGTAAGATATTCTGATAAGAAACCTCGATTAGGATCTACAACTAGAAATTATTATCCAAGACCCTCTTTTCTTGATCTACAATTTGAAGAAAAACATCTGAATGTTTCATCATCATATGCTGGTAATGATTTGAATGAATGGAATTTAGATGGAATGACCGAACATCAAATATTAAACTTGGTTCAAGAAATGTCTTTGGCAGCTATGGCTTTTAAAATGGCTAATACTGCAAAAAATGAAGAAGACATATTAGGAATGTTAGTAGCAGGTTTTACTGGAACATTAAGAGGATGGTGGGATAATTATTTGAATGAGGAAAGTAGAAAAGAAATTAGAAAATCAACTAAAGTAGTAAATAAAATTAAAACTGAAAATGGACAAGAAATAGCAGAACAAATAACCATATCTAATGCAGTGACTAGGTTATTATTTGCAATCACTAAACATTTTGTAGGAGATCCCAACGACTTCCAGGATAGGAGTAGTGAGATCTTGACTAATTTGACTTGCCCTAAATTGCACGATTTTAGATGGTATAAGGATATGTTTCTTAGCAAGGTTATGTTAAGAAATGATTGTCATCATGCATTTTGGAAAGAAAAATTTATATCAGGATTACCACATTTATTTGCAAAAAAGGTTAGACAAAAATTAAAAGCAGGTTGTTATAATAAAATTCCTTATGATGATACGACATATGGAGAATTGATTAGCTATATTAACATAGTAGGATTAAATCTTTGCACAGATTTGAAAATTAAAAATCAATTAGAAAAATATCACAAAGATTCGAAAAAGGAATTAGGAAATTATTATCAAATATTTGAATACCCTTCTTTAGAACCTCCTTCTAGAAGCCTTAAGAATCAAAAGAAAATTAAGAAGCAACAAAAGGTAAAAAGAAATAAATCTAGAAAAGACGAAGAAGAAACATATTATAAAAAGAAGAAAACTCATATAAAATGTTATTCATGTGGAAAAAGAGGACATAGGGCAGATAAATGTCCTAAACTAAAATCTAAAAAGAAAAAGATTAGTCAACTAGAAATTTCAAAAGATATAAAAGAAAAACTTTATAAAATACTAGAAAATCCAGAATTTGAAACTGTATCAGATGATAAAATTCTTGAAATAGAAAATACTTCTAGCAGTGAACCAAAATCTGAATCCTCAGACTCAACTTGTGAATTCAAAGGAATCTATAATTGTAGTAACGAAGAATGTACAATTAATATGATTAGCTTTAATAAAATACCTAAAGAAAATAAGGAACTATTTTTTGAATTATTAGACAAAGTAGAAGATCCAGAAGTTAAAAAAGAATATTTAGATAAATAAAGAGATTCTATTTTTAGTCATCCTAAACAAGAAATAGAACCCTTTAGTATAAAAGAAGTATTTGAAAGATTCAAGAATAAAGGAAAAATAAAAGAAAATGAAGTTACACTTGAAGATTTGAAAACTGAAATAAAGCAAATTAAATCAGAAATAAAAGAGTTAAGAGAAATAGATCAGATGCAATATGAAGAAATTTGTTCTTTACATGAAGAATTGTTACAATTGAAACTTCCTAAAATAACAGAAGAAAGTGAAGATGAAATAGGAACTTCAACTTCAACTAAATTTATTGAAACAATAAAATGTACGACCAATTCACAACCAAATCAAAATCTCTGTACTCATCTTTTGTACTCCATCATTTGAAGTTTTATAAAACTTGAAGTTTATTTGAAGAAACTCTCTGATACCAATGGGAGCAGGAGCGGATCGTTTTCGCAAACTTATGATTTTTCAAAAAATAAAATTGAAAAGTACAAACTTACTCAAAGTTTCTTCAAATAAACTTCAAGTTTTAAAAAACTTCAAATGAGAGAGTTCAGAAGATGAGTACAGAGATTTTGATTTGGTTGTGAATGGGTCGTGAATTGGTCGTGCCCTTCACATTACAAATGAGGCTATTTATAGATTCAAATGCAAGCGGACTTCAAATGTTTCTTTTCAAGTCTGAGAGTACAATTATTTTCAAATACTATTTACTTTAATAAAGAAAGATTCTTCTTTATCAAAGTAGATCTTCAAATCTCTTGGTCGGCAAGTCTGGACAAAACTTTCTGGTTGTAAAGTAGAGTCCTGCAAGTGGTTATCCAGTTGTTTGGGTCCCAACTGGTCTTCAATTATTTCAATCGGCAAATAGAGACAAATGAGCCTAACTGTTTGGGTCCTAGTTAGACTAATGCTGCTTGCTTTTACTAGTGGTTGTCAAATCAGTGTCTGCCATAACCAATTTCCTCAGAATGAGTAGAGTAACTGGTAGGCATCTGCCATGCCTTTAATTATTTTTTTCAAGTGGAGTCAAGTCTTTTCTTAGCTGTCTGGTTCCAGCTAAGTTTTAGTCAAATTTTGGTAACATTTCTTCTTTCAAATGATCTCGTTCTCCGTCAAATTTATCTCCTTGGATTCTTGTCCTGTGTTTTACTGGTACTGAGGAAAGATAATACATTAGAGATTGGTCTTCCTTTTGAATGTCAAAGAATAGTAGAGTGATACGTTTGAACTAGGGGATAAAAACCTTGATATTCCAATCACAATAGACCATGTTGTCTTGCCAAATATCAAACTAATGATTGACGGTTGTGGCTGTATAGAATTCAAGTTGTTCCTGGATAGAATGATACATTTCTGGAAACAAATAAGTTGTTTCATATTCTTCATTAAAAATAGGCTTCTTATACCTCATGTGTTCTATTAAGAAAGCAGTTTTTGCTTCTTCTGGATTGGAAGAAAAGAATGAGGGGATGATAGAAAATATTTTAATATTTACACAACCATGGGTATCCCATCCTTTGAGCATTCCTTGAGGGATGACCCAGTCGACGGCGCGATGACCCCGTGATTTTTCCAATTGTTTGTTTAGGCACTACTAATCGGGATAGATATCCATATTCTAAGAATTTAGGTATAGATAGTTCTATGCCTTCAAAAGTTTGAGTGTGCCAATGTTTCAAATTGATGCAGAGTTTGACAATTGAATATCCAATGACCCTAGAATTAGGTTCTCCGCTATAGGAGAGGACTCTAAAGGTTGCTCCTTCTAAAGGGTTTTCAAGTAAGGTGACAAATTCTCTAAGGAGTCTTTGCATTGCAATTTGTTCTTCAAGTTTAGTTTTTAAGAGGAATCCATAAATTACCTTTTTTACTTCATGTAGTTTTTCTGGGAATCTTCGCCATTCTTTCTCATTTTTCTCTTCTTCTTCTGTCACAAATTTGGCAATTTCTTTTTTATCCAATTCTTGTTTTTCTAATTGATCAAGGGAGGAAGAAAGAAAGACCAAATGTCCTGCAAGAGCCTTAAGGACATCTGGGAACTGAAAGCTATTTTTCTGATTCCAAAGATTATCAATTAAACATTGATGTGTTGGATAAAGATCAAATCCTGAGTTGAAAGATAGGTTTGAATTGGATGGATAAGTTTTCAGATTATAGGGACCAAGGATAATTTCTTTATGCTGTTCCATTATCGTGTGAAATCAAACATGTATTAGAAAAATCCCATGATTCTACGTAGTACAAGTCTACTTGTTGACTCCACCAATGAAGGGGTATCAACTTCAGGTTTGAATCCTGAAAATATCCTAGTATTATCTATTTCTACAAGCCTACTTGTTGACTCCACCAATGAAGGGCTATCAACTTTAGGCTTGAATCTTGAAAATAACAATATTCAAGTAGGATAAGAGATACAAATATATGTAATGTTAATGTCTTGAAAACTTGGGGAAATTAGTGAGAAAAAGATCTTTTATGTTGCTGAACAGTTTGGGTCTGTTCGAAACCCCAAGTGACTGGATTCTTTTTCAAGCGATTATAAAGAGACTTGCAAATGATTTTCAGATTGTTAATAAAATTTGCCACATAATTTAAACATCCTAAAAATATCTACAATTGAGTCTTATCTCTAATTTCATCCGGAAACTTGTCCGGAAATTCAATTGATCTAGTGATAGGCTTATATAGCCCTTTATCCAAATCATGGCCTAGAAATCTAATCTTAGTTTGAAATAATTGCAATTTTCTGGCACTTACCACCAGCCTATTTTTCTTGACGATGTTGAGAAAAATATTCAAATGTTTAAAATGTTGTTCTAATGACTCACTGAATACTAATACATCATCTATGTATACTATGGTGAAGCTAGTAAAGGGAGTGAATATATCATTCATCACCTTTTGAAATTCAGATGGGGCATTCTTAAGTCCAAATGGCACATTAAAGGCAGTCTTATACTTATCCGTTTCGGCTATTTTAATTTGCCAAAATCCTGATTTCATATCAAATTTGCTATAGAGAACTGATCCTATTGTTCTTTTTAACAAATCTCTTTTGTTAGGAATGAGATATCTAATCCATTTCAAAACGTTGTTTAAAGGCTTATAGTTAATTACTAGTCTTGAAGCTCCTCTTTCCTTTTCAGCATTATTGTTAACGTAGAATGCTGAGCAACTCCAAGGAGATCTAGATTCTCTAATTATGTTTTTGTTTAGCAAATCTTTAATTTCTTTTTTGCAAATTTCTATTAATTTCTGATTCATCTGAATAGGCCCAGCTTTTGTATGTATATTCTTTTCTTCAAATCCTTCTATGTAGGATAATTCTACTTCATGGGATTTCCTATTCCAAAAAGTTGTTGGTATGTCAGAACATACTTCTTGTTTAATTCTGTTAGTAATTTCTTCAATTTTATTTTTTACTTCAATTTGTTGTAATTGATTTTCAATTCTTTTATATTTAATTTCTTCTTTAAGGAAATTAATCTGTTTAGATTTTAATCTAATGTTTCCTATTATCTTACACTTAGGTTGAGTAAGAAATGGGAAAGTAATTCTAATATTTCCACTTTTTGTATGCACTCCTATTTGATCTACTTCAAATGGGTATATCTGAGTTATATCCTTATTAATCTTATCTAACCTAATATTAACTTCATTAAGCATTTCAACATCTTCTTTTGATAATTTAAATTCTTTTTAATTAAAACTTATATTAGTATTTTCTAATTCAGAGGTTTGATGATTGGAATTTCATTTTTGGTTTTTGTGGATTTTAATTTTAAATCCTGTCTAGATTTATTATTACTAATTCTAGTAACTTCATCTGCAACTTTTACTAATATTTGATTTGTATAATTATTCTGTTGAATTACTTTATTAATATCTTTTACTTTAGCTTCCAAATTGTCTATTTTACCTTCTACCTTAAAGGGAGAGGCTTTTAGTACAGAATTATTATGACTAATGTTAATTTCTTCTAGTGGAGGCATTACGGATTTTATTACCAACAGCTTTTCGGAATAGGAAATCCCATGAAGTAGAATTACCCTACATAGAAGGATTTGAAGAAAAGAATAAACCTTCAAAAGTTAGGCCTATCCAGATGAATCAGGAATTAATAGAAGTTTGCAAAAAGGAAATTAGTAAAGGAAAGGAAAGAGGAGCTCCAAGATTAGTAATTAACTAAAAGCCTTTAAACAAAGTTTTGAAATGGATTAGATATCTCATTCCTAACAAAAGAGATTTGTTAAAAAGAGCAATAGGATCAGTTCTCTATATCAAATTTAATATGAAATCAGGATTTTGGCAAATTGAAATAGCTGAAACGGATAAGTATAAGATTGCCTTTAATGTACCATTTGGACAATAAGAATGGAATGTGATGCTATTTGGACTTAAGAATGCCCCATATGAATTTCAAAAGGTGATGAATGATATAGTCACTCCCTTTACTAGCTTCACCATAGTATACATAGATGATGTATTAGTATTCAGTGAGTCATTAGAACAACATTTTAAACATTTGAATATGGGCTGGTGGTAAGTGCCAGAAAATTACAGTTATTTCAAACTAAGATTAGATTTCCAGGCCATGATTTAGATAAAGGGCTATATAAGCCTATCACTAGAACAATTGAATTTGCAGACAAGTTTCCTGATGAAATTAGAGATAAGACTCAATTGCAAAGATTTTTAGGATGTTTAAACTATGTGGCAGATTTTATTCCCAATCTAAAAATCATTTGCAAGCCTCTTTATAATCGCTTGAAAAAGAATCCAGTTACTTGGGGTTCCGAACAGACCTAGTATAATCTCTTCATTCAAGTTTTTGACTAATATAAAAGAGTTAGTAAAGCAAAATTGTTGATTGCAAATATGAGCTTTAGATAATTTGTAATTTATTTTCAATTTATCTCTTCTAGTAGAGGTTTTCTCATAATATCTAGTTGGTATTAATCATTCTTGTATACAATTTTGATTTGCACCTGTATCTAATAAAGCTGTTAATTTTTATTACAAAATCATCTACTTTGATTGTTATTGGTATATACCATTTTTGAAATGTTGTACATTTTATTGTTTCAATAAATTTAGTTGAAGTTGAAGTTCCTATTTCATCTTCACTTTCTTCTGTTATTTTAGGAAGTTTCAATTGTAACAATTCTTTATGTAAGGAACTAATTTCTTCAAATTGTATCTGATCTATATCTCTTAACTCTTTTATTTTTAATTTATTTTGTTTTATTTCAGTTTTCAAATCTTGAAGCGTAACTTCATTTTCTTTTATTTTTCCTTTATTCTTGAATCTTTCAAATACTTCTTTTTTACTATAGGGTTCTATTTCTTGTTTAGGATGACTAAAAATAAAATCTCTTAATTTATCTAAATATTCCTTTTTAACTTCTGGATCTTCTACTTTGTCTAATAATTCAAAGAATAGTTCCTTATTTTCTTTAGGTATTTTATTAAAGCTAATCATATTAATTGTACATTCTTCGTTACTACAATTATAGATTCCTTTGAATTCACAAGTTGAGTCTGAGCATTCAGATTCTGGTTCACTGCTAGAAGTATTTTCTATTTCAAGAATTTCATGTTCTGATTCAGTTTCAAATTCTAGATTTTCTAGTATTTTATAAAGTTTTTCTTTTATATCTTCTGAAATTTCTAATTGACTAATCTTTTTCTTTTTAGATTTTAGTTTAGGACATTTGATGCCCTATGTCCTCTTTTTCCACATGAATAACATTTTATACGAGTTTTCTTCTTTTTACAATATGTTTCTTCTTCGTCTTTTCTAGATTTATTTCCTTTTACCTTTTGTTGCTTCTTAAGGCTTCTAGAAGGAGGTTCTAAAGAAGGGTATCCAAATATTTGACAAATATTTCCTAATTCCTTTTTCGAATCTTTGTGGTATTTTTCTAATTGATTTTTAATTTTCAAATTTGTGCAAAGATTTAATCCTACTATGTTAATATATCTAATCAATTCTCCATATGTCATATCATCATAAGGAATTTTATTATAATAATCTTTTTTTAATTTTTGTCTAACCTTTTCTGCACATAAGGGTGGCAATTCTGATATAAATCTTTCTTTCCAAAATGCATGATGACAATCATTTCTTAACATAACCTTGCTAAGAAACATATCCTTATACCATCTAAAA
>JAOXNR010039845.1:0-20260 GCA_028571225.1 Parsonsia alboflavescens | reverse complement strand
GTTTCGAACCTCCGCCTGCCGTTGGAGTTAACCAAACGTCACGTCAGTCTTACCAGTTCGCCTATGCCCCTGGGGGCGATTTATGTATAGTTGCTAAATCACGTGAAAATCTCGCCTATGCTTTGTATAATTAAATTTTATTGAACCACAATGCCCTTTTTTTTTTGGTTAAATAATAAAAAAAGGATTTTTAAAAATTTTTAATAACAATGTTGTTAAGTTTTTTTCCTTCCTTCTTTTCTTACCTTTTTTCTGCCTCTCTAAACCCCCCCTCCCCATTCTGAGGATCAACAGTGGTTCAACCACTTATTAGTGTCATGTCTCAAACTTGAGACCTTTCGCTCCTAAGCACTACAGCTTATCACAAAGCAAAGAAGACTTGAAAAGAATGTTCTTAATGTTAATTGACTATTCAATGTTATTTTTTGATGGAATTTATGATTACATGGGCAATAATTTTCATAAATGACACTTGTCTATCATATAATTGAACTCATGCCCTTCTTTTATATATATATATATATATATATATATATATATATACAAATATAATATTCGATGATAAGTATAAAGATAATATAAATATAAATATAAAGTATGAAGAAAATTATTATAAATTTCAAAATACTTCTTGATAAAGTACGTTTGTTGTTACACCTTTCATATTGATGACTTTAAGTTGTGACATGCAGTTGGCCATGCGTAAAAAAATTGCAAATTTAAATTTTACTAAATTACCCATAGATACATATTTTCATCATCAATGAATACTTTTAACAACTCTTTTGCCTCAAAATATATCCATATAAGTTTTGAATGTTTAAATTTTTTTATGAATACAAAAAATTCTGCATCATTATATTTATTTATCTACATTTATTTGACATAGGATACTTGGTTAATCATGTATCATTCATTAAAATATTATATCATACTTTCTTTGACATATCATAACTAATCTAATGGAGGTATGACGACTTGTCTATATTAAAATTTTTCTTATTAAATTTGAGTCATAAATTTTATCGTATTTTATGAAAAAGAAAGTATAATATCCATTTTCTTTTGTTTTCTATTTTAGTATTATTATTATTTTTTTAACGTTGACTCAATATTGATTTAACATATTTTGTTAAAAAGAATATCATATGGATCAAGTCCTACATATGAGGACATGAGGCATTTGTTTGGTCCATATTTAGCTGACCTATCATCTATTCAATATGTGTTCTTTGTATTTTTGTCCACATATATTGACATTTCCAGTATAAAACGCAATATGAACCGAAAGGTCTATCTTTGGATTGAGAGATGAACTTGGTTCATATTATACTATACTATTTAACAATTTCAATTTACTATATTTTGTTAAAAAGGATAACATATGGATTAGGTCCCACATATGAGGACATGAGGCATTTGGTTTGTCCATATTTAGCTGACCTATCATCTATTCAATATGTGTTCCTTGTATTTTTGTCCACATATATTGACATTTCTAGTATAAATCGCAATATGAACCAAAAGGTCTATCTTTAGACTGAGAGATGAACATGGTCTATATTATACTTTACTATTTAATAGTTTCGATTTACTATATTTTGTTAACAAGAATATCATATGGATTAGGTCCCACATATGATGACATGAGGCATTTGTTTGGTCCATATTTAGCTGACCTATCATCTATTTAATATGTGTTCTTTGTATTTTTGTCCCCATATATTGACATTTCAAGTATAAAACGTAATATGAATCAAAAGGTCTATCTTTGGATTGAGAGATGAATCAAAGGTCTATGCTAGTAAAGTATAAAACGTAATATGAATCAAAAGGTCTATCTTTGGATTGAGAGATGAACTTGGTCCATATTATACTTTACTATTTAACAATTTCGATTTACTAGCATTTCAATCCCAAGCTAGAGGGGGGATAACAATAAATTACTATATATAGTGGCGACAAATTATTTAATTTTCTTTGCAAAGAACATAAATCATCTTTGTTTTATTTTGATATGATCTCCATTTCCTCTTACAAGGTTCTGTGTGATTTTCTATCCCTAAATTTTTGATTGCCATAGTAAAGGTAATTCAAGATTACAACATGCAAGAAATCAAAAGTCCAAAAATTCCAGAGCGACCATGTTTCCCTCAAACAGTCCAAATCAATATCTTGTCGAGGCTTCCTGTCAAAACCCTTTGCAAACTCAGGTGCGTTTGTAGGGATTGGCACTCCTGGATCTCATCCGACCCTTATTTCAAGAGTATCCAACGTTCTCAATCCCTAAAATTTCCTGTTTTGATTTTGTATGACATCAAGGGATTAACTGATGATGATGTCGATGAACAAATCTTTCGCACTGTTTGTGTGTCTACAATAGAATTGAAATCCGGAAAAATTAGCGACCAATTCAACATTAAGATCTATGGAGATTTTCACAGGAACCCTTTTTGTCAGGTAACGTATTGTCGTGATCTAATTTGTATATTTAGTGATTTGGAGATTGTGGTTGGTAATCCGAGTAATCGAGAGTTCTTGGTCATACGTGGTAATACGAGGATTTCTCCTAATTCAGTGGGTATAGGGTATGTAGCTTCAACAGGTGATTATCGAGTTATTAGACTTTATAAGACAGAAATTGATGGTTCTGAAAGGCTAGGGTGCAACATTTTTAGTATAGAAGATTCCTTTGATTATTATAATGAGGTTTCTGTTGATTTTGATTGTTTGGGGTTCAAACATTTTGATTCATATGCTAAAGATGAAATTTTGCCAATTTGTGTAAATGGGATCATGTATTGGATGAGGAAGGATATTGATCAAAAGAACTTGGGATACTACTTGGACTTGGAGCAAGTCTTGTTTGGAACCATTGGGTGCCCACAATTAGATATGGAGGAGAAAATTTTGCTTTCATCTGATGATGTAAAATTTGTGGAAGTTCATGGTTTGTTATGTCTAGAGTGTTGTATGCCGTTGATTTCGACCATTTCCTTTTATGCATTGAAGGAATCTATTCATGGAAAATGGGAGAAACTATTCACAATTTCACTCGAAAGTATTTCTCCCAACGTTGGCAGGTGTAGAGTTTTGGGCTTTATCAATGAGGATCAATTTGTTATTGCTCAAACTTCTGGTAGGGGACAGGGTGCTCATTATATTTGCAGTACCATTAAAGGCAAAGAGTTTGAGAAAGTTGAGCTCCAGAACAAGGATAACTTTAGCAGTTTGTATTTTCAAGGGCTCTTCTCCTTGAAAAACTTACAGAAACCTTTACTAGTTGAAGATGTTTGATATGCAGTTTTATGGCCTCTTCTCCATCAACAACACATGGAAATCTTTTTCAAATGGGGATGTCCGATGGATTGACTTGACAGAATTCTCCAGCTACATTAGTTAATAATTGTTATGTTCTAATAATGGTTCTCATGTCTTTGCTTAGGTTTTACTAATGAAAAGTTTAATCTTATGTTATAAGTTGATGTTGCAGTTGCATGTGTATATATATATATATATATATATATAATATTGTGTAATAAATGGATTCATATTTTCATGAAATATATGTTGTGATCTGGTTGAAGGAACTTATTTATATGTGTGGCCTATAAACGTCTTTGAGTAATGCCTTATAAAGCTCTATGTGTTCTGAACAAGAAGGTTAAGTTTGAAAGAACAAATCAAAGTTATTGTGAGTTGTAAGCTATGCAAACAAGTTTCCTTTTAAGTAATCATTTTTTATTTGGAGTTTGGAGTAAGATAGTCTTTTATGAAGTTTATCTAGCTTCTTGCTCCAAATTTCTACAAGGAGTAGACTCTTTTGATCATATTTTTTTGATTAGTGCTTTTGGCATGACGTTGATGGACCTTTTGGGTTTCAACTTTTCCAAAACAACTACTCAAATTCATTTGCAAAATAGAAATGAATAGAATAGAGAACGAGCATTTTTCGTATTTATTAGCAGTAATGGGTCTATGTGATAGGAGGTTTTCACCTTTTGAAATCTAAAATCTGGGCAAAATCTCGTTTGGTTGATGGTGGACTTAATCTAATCTTATTTTATTTTTTGAAAAAGTAAAATTAGGCTATCTAATGAAGAAGAGAAGATGGTCTATCTTGATGATGATGATTTTCGTTCAAAATCAGAAGAAGTGGATGCTCAGTCTCCTCTACTAAAACAAGTTTTCAATACTTTACAATTCTTTTCCAATGAAAATTGATGGGAATGACAACAACCACTGATTAGTCAGGGATGGTCGTTGAATTTGGAAATCTAATAAATGATAAGTGCAATTTCAGGATTTCACTCATAAATGGTGAGGACTTAAAAGTATTTTATTATTTCTACAAAACTTATCTAATTTTTACCTTTCCAAATAGATTCTGAAACTTTAAAATATCAAAAACTTTTCAAAAATTTAATAAAGACAAATTTCAACAGTTGTCCAATAGGTCAATGTGAAGATTAGGCTACGCCTTCGTGTTTTCGGGGCCTCGGGCAACCTTATTAAGATATTTAGCTTTCTTCTGTTGTGTAACAAATTTAGGGATTCCAAGTTCATGGAAATTCTTATTTTGAAATTTGACTACAATTACTAGGAATTTACATCCGAACACCTTTGATTGCAAAATATTTGGAAACACCTTAGTGTTACAAGAAATGCTTACTAGCTGGTTTCAGGATGTTTCTATTAAAGAGGAAGATTCAGAAGTGAAAAAAAGAAGCCATTAGAATGCTCCTCAAAGTGACAAAGCAATAATTTCTTGAGTAAACAAAAGGTAAGTAGTCGCAATAAAAGCTTTATAGAGCATGTGAAAACTGAAAAATGTGCAACAATCCATCAGAGTTAATTTGCTCAACTTAGACAAAATATCGTAGCAAATTATGCATATGGTAGGCTTTGATTTTGCCAGTAGTGCAGCTAATTGTTACTTCATCAAGCATGAATCACCATATTTTCAACATTTTCCCGTCATCTTTAAACAAATCCTCTAGTGATATCATAATTGAAATCTTATTTTCAAGGTAAAGCAAAAATGGCTTTAAAGGATTCGGTATCCTGCGCAATTTGTCTCTAGAAAATTAATCGAGTGCAATTGTAAACGAGTTGCTTATTATTTATGGGTGAGAGTAATACACATGTAGCTTTGGCTGAAACAACTCCTGACCAACTTTATTACTCGTTGAGAATTTCAAGAGGAAACAAAAGCACGGGAAGTTGGTTTTCAATGTCACATATTGGGTTTAACTAGTGCATAAATTTTTATTTACCTCATGACTATATGAAAATGAATCTCTCAGGTCATTCTTTGATGCAATCTCGTAATATTATCTATATATAAATTATAAAAATTTATTAAAGGCATTCCAATGAACATTCATGAATATTGAATTCTACATCTCCGTACATCTTATCATGAATTCAATTATCAAGTTTATTTAGAAATTTTTCTATTTCCTTACAAGTTCCATAAGTTGAACACTATGCACATGTGTAAATGTAGCTTAACTGAATGATGATTTTAATTTTGTTTTTTTTACTTATCTTAGGCATACCAATGACTTACACCTCAAACTCCACTAATCCTCCCACAAGGAAAATTCCTAAGCTTCCGCCTCATATTTGAATTGCCAGCATTCGTTAATCTTTACATCAATTTTGTATTTATCCTCATTTTGGTTCTCCTAACATGACTGTTGATATTCTTAATATATTCCATGATATCAAAAACATATATGAATATATAATTGTGCATGTAAAACAAGTGCTCTTCTCAAGAAAATTGCAATAAACACAACAGTTATAGAGAATTACCTTTATAGCATGAAATTGGTAATACTAAGACCTTGACTAATTAGGTTACTTCACTCAAAAGAAACAATTTATGTATTAGGGGAAAGAAGGGTTTCTTATCTGACCCAAGTATGCCATAGGATGTTTGAATTTTGATGATAAATTCTCATACAACCTTTAATTTTAGAAATAAAATGTATACTACCACAGCGTCGACTTGACTTCTTTTCCATTTCCAGGAGGCAACTAGATGTCACAAAATATCTTGCAAGTTGCTCTCCACAATGATTATTCCCTTTGAAGAAGGGACTTCAACTTTTGGTGGGGAATGGATGCCACCATCTAGAAGGAAGAATTCCAAAAATAGTATTGCAATATAAATTCAAATCAAGAACGAGAAAAATTACCATCTCTGTTGGGGCAATCTCACCCGGTCCTAGCTTGACTGGCATCGTGCTGCATTTTCAAAGCCACCTTATGGTTTGTGAAGCCCTTTAGAGTTCCCATGTGTGGTTTCAGGTGGATGTCACTAAAACCCATCTCCTTAAAACAAGTGAAGTAAAGAATGTCTCTAGATGCTCCCGTGTCTACCATTATCTGCCAAGTTTTAGATCCCTTTGGTTTTGGTGTGGTTTCTATGCATAAGGGGTTTATTTTGTGTGGGTGCAAGGTCACTTCTTCTGAAGGAGATTAGTTCTTCTTCACCTAGTATTCCAAATGTTGTGAACTCCTGGTTTACAGTGTGAAGCTGCTTTCTTAGTTGGGTGATGAAGGAAATTTCCTTCGAGATGGTATTTATCACCCTTTCTTCCCTTGTAGGTCTTTGGCAGTTGTTAGCAAGTTGGGCTCCCGCCTCATACTCTTGCATGTAGCCTTGCTTTTGATGGATATCAATTAGCAACCTTGGCATTGAAGGACTCATGAAAGCTACCATATAAAGTTATTACAAGATTCAAGTTATTTGGTTCCAAGTATAAGGTTCTACATTTCAAGTTCAACCATAAAGATGGAGCTTCAAGGGGAAACTCAAAGAATGGATTGAAGAGATGGAAGATGAAGAGATTGATGTGCATTTACAAGAACTTATGCTTTAAGTGTAAGGTTGGTGCTTCAAGGAAGAAGTTCTTGTTAGCAATGAAAGTTGCCTTCGAAGATCATGAGATATCTTTGAAGGTTACAAGTTTGGATGGAAGTTCTTACACAAAGATTTGTATTTCAAATTCAACCTTGAAAATAAGATAATGATGGCTTGTAAACGCATTTTGATGCACCTAAAATCATGTTATTTCAATCCAAGAAGGATGCATCTAAGAAGGACAAAGAAAACAAGCCAAATGGTGCAAAACAATCACTAGACTTGATCGAGGCTAGGCCAACAAGCGCCACCACTGGGGCCATTGAGATATCACCTGCAGAGCCTAACTTCTGGGACTAACTAGCACTAGCATTGGTCCCAGCATTGACGTCGGTCAACCTCTGACCAGGAGTGACAATTCTTTATTTTTAACCTATTTTCTTGGTTTCTTCTTGTTATTTGACCTTTATATTAAGGGTTATTATGCCTTTAGACCCTATGAACGAATTATTAGGTTAATTTAGGGCTTTGAGACTATATATAGTCTCTTATCTTTGTAATTCATAACACTCATCCAACTTTCCTACAAACATCAAACACTTTAAGTGAATGAATTTTAAAGATCAAACTTGGTCTTTTTGGTGTGTTCTTATGAGCTCTTCCGAGGGATCTTTAATTGATCAATTGATTGAGTTGTGTAGATCATTTGGTATTCTTGCCTAAATGGTTTGCATTGCTCTAGTGAGTTAAGTAAGAACTTGGAAGACGAGATAAAGTGGAAATAGGCAAAAAAGGTGAGATCATTAGAGTGAGTAAAAACAATTGATGGAGTGGTATACACGAGTGAAAGTGAGGAATACATATATCCCATGTTTTTCCTTGTTTTCTTTTGTAGGTATATCATGGCTAAATCAACATCTCAAGCAAAAATAATACTCACCTAAGAACTTTAAGAAGAACTTATAAGAACACACCAAAAAGACCGAATTTGATCTTTAAAATTCATTCACTCAAAGTGTTTTGATGTCTGTAGGAAAGTTTGACGAGTGTTATGAATTACAAAGATAAGTAACTATATATAATCCCAAAATTCTAAATTAACCTGATAATTCCTTCACAGGGTTTAAAGACATAATGACCCTTAATATAAAAGTCATGTAACAAGAAGAAACCAAGAAAATAGTTTACAAATAAAAAATTGTCGTGCCTGGTCCAAGGTTGACTGATACCGGTTACCCCGAAAAGTTGGGCTCTCCAGGTGATATCTAGGTGGATCGGTTGGCCTAGCCTCGACTGAGGCTAGTGATCGTTTTGCACCATTTGGCTTCTCTTCTTTGTCCTTCTTTGATGCTTCCTTTTGATTGAAATGACATAATTTTAGGTACATCAAAATGTATTTACATGCCATCTTTATCCCATCTTAAAGCTTGAATTTGAAATACAAATCTATGTACAAGAATTTCCATCCAAACCTATAACCTTCAAAGATATTCTCATGATCCTCCAAGGCAACTTTCATTGCTAACAAGAACTTCTCTTCCTTGAAGTATCAACTTTACACTTAAAGTATAAGTTCTTGTAAATGTGTATCAATCTCTTTATCTTGCATCTCTTCAATCCATTCTTTGAGTTCCCCCCTGAAACTCCATCTTTACATGGTTGAACTTGAGATGCAGAACCTTATACTTGGAGCCAAATAACTTGAATCTTCTAAATATTTCATACGGTAGCTTCCATGAGTCCTTCAATGCCAAGGCTGCTCCTTGACATCCATCATTCTCCCTCACCTCAAAAGGATTCGTCCTCGAATCTCGAAGTCCTACATAAAGAATAGAAAGATCACTAGCATTGCTGGAACAATCAAAAGAATGCTTACTAAGTAATCCAATACTCTCAAAGAGTAAACAAATGCCATCCTCCCAATAAGCTTTGGAATGAAAGCTCTTTAGTTCACTTGCACACTTGGGTGGTGGCCATTCCTTGATTGACTTGAACCTCTTTGCATCTACAATATTTGCATTAGAAGAAACAATATATGCAAGAAAAGCTCTTCATGGTAAGTACCAACTAGACAAGGTTCTTTCATTAGAAACACAAGATAACAACTCCAAAGGTTTATGGCCCCATAGAGCATGGCATAAAAGAACTGCAAATCCTGGGTTCAAGCACAATTAAGTACAAGAAACACTTCCTTATCAAAGTAAATACATGTCCTCCGTCAAATACATCAAACATATGGGTAAAATTAACAAGAAAATATTCTCCACATATGCTAGAACTCATTAAATCATCAAGATGAGCATCATTATGCTCTTTTTAAAAACAGGGAATATTTCCTAGACTTTCAAAATTTCATCATATCTTTATTTATGGCACAAAACATGGACCATAATATCCTGCAGTTCCACCAAATTAGCCAAATAGAGATTAAGCACATGACAAATACATTGATTTCATCAGCATGAAATTCCTGAAGCTCATCAAAGATCAATTTCTCATCATAAAACACCTCTTCACAAGATTTCAATAAGTACTCACCAACAATCATAGGTGTCTTTTTCATATGTAGTCCTAAAACATGCTTTCTAAACAAGATATCCAAGAATTTAGGACTATAACTCACAAAAACAACTTCATGATTCTCAAAATTCACAACTCAAAGAATTCAACATGCTTGGAACAATCAAGAACACATAAAGTATCTATTCTAAGCATATTATTATGAACATCACAAACTTTGAATATAAGAGTCTCAAGAAGATATAGAATCCAAACATTCATGTTGCTATCATACTCTTGATGTTTCACAATTTCAACCAGCGCTAATCTCTCAACATGACATATTTCATCATCAATCTTCAACAAGCAATTATCATCAATAAGCAAAAAATTTTTCCTCACTTGATTCACAATGAAGAATTTTTCAAATAAGAAAAACAAGTAACTTGGATCAACATTAAGTATCCACTTTATACCACAAAGATACAAGTTATCATCAATAATCATAACATCAAAGTTCCATAAAACTCTATCATTTAAGACAAACATTGAAATTTCAATCATGCGTATCCCAAAATCATGCTTCAACAAAAGATTTAAGTACTTCAAATCATCAGAATATTTCTCCAAGTTCTTTCCATGAAGTCTAATGGCCAACAAGTCATACATAAAATCCTTATGCATAAACAAAGCATTCTCTCTAATCAAAGAATTAATATGCTTATAGAATTCATCATATATAACTTCTCTAGAAACATTAAGCACATAATCACAAGCATGCTCTTTGACAAATGATTCCCAAACAATCTTATGATCTTGCATATCATTCAAGAAGCTCTTAGAGACATTCAAATTTCTTCCACATGCTTCATTGACAATTCTACAATCATATTTTTGCACACATGACTCCTTAACAACTTCAAAATCCATAAAAGCTGTCGCAAGATTCATAGAAGTAGAAGACATGCTTTCTCTAATCATGGAATCATTATGTCCAATAAATTCAAAAATATAAAGTTGATCATAAGCATCATAAACATTTCCAAGGTCATACTTAGTCATAGAAAACATATTTTTATGCTCAAAGTTCAACAATCTATCACCAAGTATAGAGATAAGAGTGTACAGCTTTAACATTGCATTCATCGCCTTGTTGTCCGTGCCTTCCTTCAATTTGATTAGGCCTTCAAAGTCTTAAAATGAAATACTAGGAAAATAATGGTCAATGTTACAAGTAGGAATGAAAATCTCTTTGCATCTCACTAAAGCAGTCTCATTCTTTGTTTCTTTTGCATGTGAGCTCTCTTTTTCTTCACTCATATATTTCCTCACAATTTCACTCCTTTTTCTCTCTCTCACATTCATTTTCATTCTCAAGCTCCCTCACGTTTTGCATCTCTCTTTCCTCTCAAGATCTTTTTCAGTCTCATGCTCTCTTTTTTCTATTCTCTCTTGTTCTTCTTTCTTCACAATTGGAGTCTCTTCTTTCATTTCTTGGAGTTCTTTTCTCTTTTGCTCTTCATAGAATGCTCTCATGTTCTCTAAAAATAGCTTTTGATCCTTATAGGCTTTGTGTGGTGTCAAAGATCCCAGGTTGACCCTCCTTCCATCCATCTTGAAAGTGTACTTGTGCTTGCAATCATGATGTGCAACGCCCCTATCAACTTGCTGAGGTCTCTCTAGCTAAAAATGAGTTGCCTGCATATTAATCACATCACAAAGCACTTCATCCTTGTACTTCAATATGGAAAAAGGTACACTTACTTTCTTTTCAACGCAAACCTCTTCACTCCTATTCAACTTTTGTAGCTTATAAGGGATTGGATGGTTCCCACATTTAAGCTCCAATCTATCCACCACATATTGACTTAAAAAGTTCACTACACTCCTATGATCAATCATCAAACTACTTATCTTCTCAAACGTGATGCATCTTGCAAGAAATAAGGTTTTTGTTTGGTTATCTCCTTCATGAAATGTCATAGGATCAACAACTTTCTTCACTTCATTAGGAGTCACTTGCATTTGCACTTTGTCAACACTTTCTTGATGACCCATTTCACCTTTCTCTCCATGGGTAGTTGAGGTGTCTTCCCTTATGGGCTCTAGGCTCTCCCATGCTAAATAATAAGAAGTTTTATGGCCATCTTCATTGCACTTAGTTGATGAAGAAGTGACATGACTTGAACTTTCATAAGATCTTCCATTTGAGGACATCCTTTTCTCCAAGTTTCTTTCAACTTGGGTGGCCATTTGTATCATCTCCTCAAGTTCAACAAAAAAGTGCTATTCAACTCTTTCTTTAACCTCCTTTCTCAACCTTTTGAGAAATATAGCCATTGAAGCTTCTCTATCCTTTTTAATGTTAATTCCCTTCATGGTTAACTCCATTTTTTAAAAGTAGTCCCTAACACTCTTGGAACCTTGAGTATTGGATATGGTTCTATCCCTCCTTGGCCTCTCCTCAACTTCAAAGTCATCATAGTCGTCATCTATATAATACTCCATTTGCTCAAGTCTCCTTCTATAATGATTCACATGCTGACTCCTTCTTCCAACCCTTCCATATGGCAAATACTCCTTAGAAGAACAAGGTCGAGATGTCTCCCATATCTCTCCATAATAAGTTGCCCGAAATGTTTATTTAGCCATGATGTACCTACAAAAGAAAACAAGAAAAAATAGGTGATATATGTATTACTACTTTCACTCATGTATATCACTCCATCAAAGGCTTTTACTCACTCTAATGAGCTCACCCTTTTTGCTCTTTTCCATTCTAACTCTTCTTTCAAGTTCTTACTTAACTCACAAGAGAGATGCAAACCATGATCTCAAATATGCACAAACAATAGACAAATTAATCTCAATTTATCAATAAATCAATCTCTCTACTCAACAATAGTTCAATAGCACAAGAGATTTCAACTTGAATCCAACAATTTCAATGATTTTTTTTGCACCTTTTTTGTTCTTTTTGAGCAGTAAATTTTGAATCCTCAATTTTTTTTTATTTTTGAGTTTGGTTCTTTCTTCTTTAGTATTTTTCTTTTGTAGAGATAGAGGATAGAAGTTGATTCACTAAACAAATGAAATTAGCCCTTGTTTTTGGCCTTAGGCTCCCACAGTCACAAAGAGATCACAAAAAGAAACTAAGATAGATGTAGAGGAACAAAACACAAATCAACACAAGATCATAATATTTCAAAGAAAAAAAAAAAGATTTTAACACTTAAAACAAGAAAGAAAGTAAAGATAGGCAAACCTTATGATGAAAACCTAAGTTGTGGTACCAAAATATGATGTGATCTTGAATAGATGAAGGTTATTAGGGTTCATGTTCTTCGAAACCCATCAATGAAATTTGTAGGATTCATCATAAAGTTCAACGCTAATAAGATTGACCTTTGTAGGAAATCTACAACAACCAATCTCTTGATTTGGTAGACTAATCAATACCTTATTCCAAAGTAATTGATTGCCCTAAGTGTAGTCACCTAAGAACCCTAAGAAGAGCTCATAAGAACACACCAAAAACACCAAGTTTGATCTCTAAAATTCATTTACTCAAAGTATTCTAATGTTTGTAGGAAAGTTGGATGAGTGTTATGAATTACAAATATAAGAGACTATATATAGTCTCAAAGAACTAATTTAACTTAATCATTCTTTCATGGGTTTAAAGACATAATATCCCCTAATATAAAGGTCAAATAACAAGAAGAAAAATAGAAAATAGCTTCAAAATAAAAAAATTTGTTGTGCCTTGTTAGAGGTTGACGTACTTCGGTTGGCCTATCCTTGATCGAGGCTAGTGATTGTTTTGCACCATTTGGCTTGTTTTCTTTGTCCTTCTTTGTTTCTTCCTTCTTGGATAGAAATGACATGATTTTAGGTGCATCAAAATGTGTTTACAAGCCATCCTTATCCTATCTTGAATTTGAAATACAAATCTTTGTATAAGAACTTCCATCCAAACTTGTAACCTTCAAAGATATTCTCATGATCTTCCAAGGTAACTTTCATTGCTAACAAAAACTTCTTCTTCCTTGAAGCATCAACCATACACTTAAATAAGTTCTTGTAAATGCACATCAATCTCTTCATCTTGCATCTTGTCAATCCATTCTTTGAGTTCCTCCTTGAAGCTACATCTTTATGGTTGAACTTGAAGTGTAGAACCTTATACTTGGAGCCAAATAACTTGAATATTCTAATAACGTCATATAACTTCCATGAGTCCTTCAATGCCAAGGTTTCTCCTTGATATCTATAAGTTTTCCTAGTCCTATTTTCCAACTCAGCCTTATTTTCTCTATGTTGCAAGTTCACCTCTTTTTGTATGTGCTGGCGACTTGATCCTTGTTGGGAGGCAACAAATTTTCTTGCCACATCAAACATGTCACCTATTGATTTTAAAGGGCATCTATTATATTTTGTTTTGAGGTTTGTCAAAGTGGTCCTTGAATGAAGGAGTTTAAGGCCACCTCCATGTTAACTCCATTGATCTCGTCGAAGATCTTTTAAAATTTGGTGATGTAGTTGGCAAGCTTCTGCCCACTATTATGCCTTGTGTTGAATAAGTCACCTTGGTTTGTAGCACACCAGCTATTCCAAAACTTGTTAAAAATTCTTTTTCTAAAGCCTCTCAGCTATGATGAAATGAGGTTTCAAATTAGTGAGCTAGGTGGTTACCTTGTCCCCTAGTATGCTTGCAAATGCCTTGCACATTATTGCCTTGTCATCGATGATGTGTGTAGTGACACAAGTGATCTTGAGCCTGTCGGCCTATCCCTTCCTACTGTAAAGACGAAGGTTGGGGAATTTGAAGACTGAGTTTAGGCATTTTTTTTCCCTTTTTGGGTGACCTTGACCTATTGCAAGATCTTCTTCTTCTTTCTAGAGTGGCCTCCTTTCTCAGGTGAGAATGGCAGGATATTTCTGGCAACTTTTTGCCTCTGTAATGGGAGTCAAGATTCTTAGACTTCCCAGCTTCACTCCTAGAATCTCTGTTTTCTCCTCTACACTTATTGACGACATTTTCCAATCTTTTTTTCCCTTATTATGTCCCCAAATGGGGGTGTTGGGAAGAGTTTGTTCCTTTGAAGGTTGTTAGGAAGTGATGAGCAATGGAATGAGGGGCGGGAGGAACTGACCAAACTTTGCTAACTTATGGTTTAGGTTAGCCTATTCCACTATAACTTGATTTTGGTTCTTAGCCAATCTTAGTTCTTCCTCTAGATGTCGAATTTTGCATTCTTCCTCAATTGGAAAAAGTCCCTCTATGTGAGCCTTTTTCAAAGATCATCAGAATTGGAAGGACTTGCCCCTAGTCTCAACCTTTCATTGATCAATCATCTGGCTTGATACTTAATCACCTCCTTTTAGATTGTGTCATGAGTTATTGGGTTCCGTTTAATAACCCAAACATTGGAGTCCTCATATAGAGTAGGGGCAGAGCTCCCAGTGCTCTCTTTGGCCACTATTTTCCCTGTTTATTTCCTTTTTTCTCCATGAAGATGAAGGTAAATGATGGAGGTTCAAGGAGCAACTTATCTATAGATGAGGCCCCAGTGCAATCAAAGGCTATATCGAAGAATACCAAGTTTTTTTGTATGGAAATGAAGTGCAAAGACTTACATTTGAAGTATGAAAATAATGTTGATAAAAAACAAAGCTTGGCAATGAATGGTTCAGGGAAGCTACTGCGTTAGCACTTTTTGAAAGACAAGTTCCTTGAAATGAAGTTATATACAAAGATTTGTATTTCAAGTTCAAGAGTCACCAAAAGTGTTGACACCTTAGGAAGAAATATATCGAAAATTGTTCGAAAATGGTCGATGATGGTTTGAAGAACCTATGATATGGTCTGTAGAGTGCACCCTGGTGTGCGCACCAGCATACCCCTGCAGCGCACCAAAGTTCTCGACTGCCAAAGCTCACTGGTGAGGGTATATGTGCCAACGACTGGCACCAATCAAGGCACCGAGCCAAGTTGAGTTTGAGCGAGTTGAGACAATACCATGACCAAGCTAACTAGAGTTCTTACAACTTATCTTTGGTTTTCTGGTAGTTTTTAATAGTAATTAAAGGTACTTGAGTAATTAGACATTTATTATGAGTTATTTAGGTCATTTTCAATTTCTAGGCCTATTTAAAGGCTATTATGATTGTAACTCTAAACAAATTGTGATAATTTGAATACAAAACTTTAGATCAAAACCTTTGATAATTTGAATACAAAACTTTTGATCAAATTGATCTTTTTATTGAGAGTTCATGAGACTCTTCTGGGGTTCTTGTGTGACTACAACTACTTTGGCTAGGGTGTTGTGTAGTCTTCCAAATCAAGATATTGGTTGATGTTTGCAAAACAACACAGGTCAATGTAGCTAGCTTGAATCTAATAATGAGGTTTGGGATTTGTTTTCTAAGTTGTGTGTTTGAAGGTGAGCCAAAAATCATCATAGAGATCACATCATCTTTTGCACACTTGCAAATTTTTAAAAAAGAGAGATCAAGTTGTGAGAAATTTGAAAATTCAGAAAAAAAAAAAAAAAAAAGAAATAGTGCAAAAAAGAAGAAGATTGAATTTTCTTGATATTCATTGATTTGTTATTCTGATCTATTGTTGACTGATCTAGAATTTTTGGGTTGAAGTTGGTTGTTAATCAATTGTGATTCAATTGCCCGTTGCCTACTTAATTTGGAATCAAGGGAAGTGAATTGTTCATTATTATTGCAAATTTTGGACCACTAGTTTCCTTGACCTCAAGGTGTTTGGTAAAAGTCTTTTCAAAATTTTTTTTTGACTCTAAGTGTTTGATCATTTGTCTCCTTACACATTGACCTAATTCTTGACACTCTACTTCATTGCTTCTTGTTTGTTGAGCACATATTGACTAGTTGATTGCATTGTGGAGATTGCTTAACATCTTAGCTTGAAGTTTTGATTGTGTTGCTCATTGAGTCACTCAAGAACTTGAAGAAGAGTTGAGAGAGGAAAAAGGCATAAGGGGATGAGAACATTGGAGCTAGAAAAAGCCAATTTGAATTGTGTGAAACACGAGGGCAAGTGAGCAAATTTTTCGTTGTTTTTTCTTTTTTTCTTATTGTTTGTAATCATGTCTAAATCATCATCTTAAGCATCACATGTGAGAGGCCTTGATAGAAATTGTGGAAGCAATGAAATGACCATTCCACCCTTCAAAGGCATGAATGATTCGGAACAATACATTGCTTGGGAAATAAAAGTTGGGATTGTTTTTGATTATTATGACCACTTGGAGGAGAAGATGATCAAGTTAGTGGTTAAGAGTTTTTATGACTTTGATATAACTTGGTGGAATCAATTGGTATTGGCTTGAAGAAAACATTGAGCACCACCTATTGCTATATAGGAAGAAATAAAATTGATTATGAGGCAGAAGTTTATACCTAACTACTACTATAAATATCTCACTCAAATTTCCATGAGTGCTATTGAGTATCTCAAAGAGATGGAGATAGTTATGAGTAAAGCTAACCTTAAAGAAGGTGCAAAAGCTACAATGGCTTGAATGAAGAGATTTGGGATACATCACTATGATGATCTTGAGGATATGGTACACATGGCCATCAAAGTTAGGATATGTTTGGAGAATAGGAAGTAATCCTTTGAAAGATCTTATGGAAGTTCAAGTTTGGGTACTTCGTCATCAAAATAAAGTCAAAGTGTTTGGACAAAAGAAGAGGAACCTAAGCCCAGGGAGCAAGAGGTGATAGCTAACCAAGGTGACATGGTAAGGCACTAGCATAAGAGAGTGTGAAAAAGAACAAGTCCGAGATGCCTAGTGAAGCAAAGGATGATAATGAAGAATGGGATAATCAAAGAAAGAAACTATTTCTTGGAAGATGTATGGTTTATGAGAGACTATGTGATGTGATGATTGATCATGAAAGCAGTGTGAACTCGGTAAGTCACTATGTGGTCGAGCGAATTTAGCTCAAATGCTTGAACGATCCAAAACCTTATACGCTACAACAGTTGAATGAGAGAGAAAAGGTTATGGTTGAAAGGAAAATTAGAATTCCTTTCTATATGGAGCTATATGAAGATTAAGTGCTTTGTGATGTTGTACCTATGGCAACAAGTCATTTGTTGTTGAGAAATCTTAGGCAATTTGATAGATGCAAGAAAAAGTGCACTTTCAAGATGGGTGGGAGAAGATTACACTTGAAATATTTGACACCACAAGAAATCCAAAAGGAATAAGTGAGGATGAAAGAATGAATGGAAGAGTTTTATGAGAAGAAAAATGAGAGGGAAAATGAGAGACAAAAGAATTGTGAGAAAGAAAAAGAATTTGAGAGAAAAGGAAAAGAGGAGAGTGAAACAGAGAAAAGAAATGAGGGAAAAGAAAAGAGTGTGATTAAGATAAAAGATTTGAGTGAAGAAAATAAGAGCTCTTATAAAAAAGAAAGAGAGATTGAGAGTGTTTTGGAGAACTAAACCCCACCGGTGGATTTCTTGATGAACAAAAAGATCTTTATTGCTACTTTTTACATTGACCATTCCATTATTAGTGTTCTCTTGTCTATGTTGCAAGATTTTGAAGGATTAAGCAAGCTCAAGGAAGGCAAGGAGAACATGGAGATGAGTGATATGTTAAAGTGGTATACTCTTATCTCTACACTTGGTGATAAATTATTGAGTTTTGAGCATGAAAAGATGTTTTCTATGAGCAAGTATGTATTGGAAATGTTTATGATGTTTATAAACAAGGTACTATTGTTGTATTTCCTGAGCATAATGATTCCTTATTTAGAGAAAATAACTTGTATACTTCTATGAGTTTTGTGAAGGCTTTTATGGATTTTAAGTTTGTGAAAGAGAAATATATGAGTGAACATGATTGTGAAATTGTGCTTGAAGATAGCAAGTTGAGTATGGTGACTTCTATAGGCATGATGATCCTTTGCCTCAAAATGCTTTGTGTATGCCTGAATGTTCTAAGCATGACTTGTTGATTGTTGAACTTCATGGAAAAATTTGAAGATATATTCTTATGTTTTGAAATGCTTGATTTTCATGAGGAAGCATATCTTTGAATCACATATGAATAGTTATCTTGAGTTTGTTATGGATGATGAAGCATTGTGGATCTTTGATATTGCAATTCTTGATTAACACTGGTACCTTTGTGGCATTTTGTGCATACTTATGTTTTATTCTAAATTCTTGTTTATCTTGTTTGAAAGGTACTTTATCGTGATACATGTGAAAAGGAACCCTATCATTGTTGAGAATAATTGCTTAATGGAGATTTGTGATGAGGCATATCATGTTAAAAGGTTGTTCTTTAAAGAAGTTGCGAAACTTCATGCTATTGATATCAACATGGTTACATTGTTTATTATCCGTATTTGGCACATTTGGTGCAATAATATGATCTTGTGGATTGTGTTATGTGCCATCAATAGATATATTTTGAGTTAGGAAATGTTAGTTATCTTTCAATAAGTGTAATGTTGTCTATCTTGATGGAGCTTTGAATTCTAGCATGTGTGGAGGAGGTTTTCTTATTCGTTTTATACATGTGTTTGATGTTTTTGAAAGAGGATGTTTGTGTGCTAATTTGAGAAAGTATGTCTTGTTCTTGAATGATAGATTTGAAGGTCAATTTTATCATACTTTATGGGATCATAGACCTTTAGAAGTTTTAGTTTGTGCTCTGAATGAAAAAGATTTGTATTCTTTGAGCCTACGATAGATAGATTTTCTTGCATATATTGCTTGATCTAATGAGATTATTGTAGATAGCTTTTCTTGCATATATTGCTTGCTATTATGATTGTAACTCTAACTGACATTTGATAATTGGAATACAAAACTTTTAGATCAATTGATCTTGTTCTTGAGAGTTCATAAGACCCTTCTACGGTTCTTGCGTGACTACAATTAGGCTTGCAACTACTTTGGTTAGGGTGTTATATGTAGTCTTTCAAATCAAGACATCGGTTGAATGTTTTCAAAACAATGTAGGTCAATGTAACTAGTTTGAATCTAATGACGAGTCTTTGGATTGTTTCTCTAAGTTGGTGTATTTGACGGTGAGCTATCAATAAATATGAATGAGAAGATGAATTCTTCATCCACAAAATTCTAGTTCTCGGTAATGGAACCAATATAATATATGGAAAAATATCTACCTTTCTACTCTCACAGTGAGAAGGATTGATTGATCTACAAGAAAGGTCCAGGAGAGTCTCTCCAAGGTGAAATCCGATGGTAAAGTCAACTGAATATCCTCTTAGAGATGAGAGAATTTCAGAGGTAATAGTATTAAAGTTCTATCGGAGTTTGTGTTAGTAACCTTTTTTTCTCCCTTTTATATGGATTATTAAATCTTGGCCCCAAGTAAAACCATTTTTCAGATCGGACGGTCGGACCGGTTAAATCATGAATCGATTATCAAATCGGTTCGAAAGAGGGTATTGAATTATTTTTTCTCAAAACCATTCTCTAAATGAAAAACTAGAATGGATCAGAATGTTGGATCGATGAACCAGTAGATCTGATGCTGAACCGGTGGATTTTTCAAAAAAACCTAACTTGGGACCAAATTTATCCAAATTTCAACAAAAAAAGTTTTAAATATATTTTAATATTAGATCATTCTACAAACAAATTACAAATTTACTCATTTAGATATTTTAAAATAATTTTTTTTACTCAAAATATACTTCATTATTAAATAAATAAAATATCTTATACTCTTCAAGCTTTATGCATATTAAAAATTAGTATGTTTAAATCCCTATAAAATATAACTTATGATTATTAATTATAAAGAACTATTAATATAATATCTATAAATTTTATTTGAATGTTATTGTATTATGAAA
>JAOXNR010039834.1:0-20262 GCA_028571225.1 Parsonsia alboflavescens | reverse complement strand
CTTATTGGGTCATGGCCCATAGAAACCCAACTTCTAATTAGGTTATTTTAGGATTATTTATATCCTATTATTTCTAGGAATTAGATTTAACTGATTCAGAATCCTACTTTTTAGAATAGACGTGATTTTCTAAAAGAAAATTCCAATACGTCTGTTTGTCTTTTTCAGAGCCATCACTCCACAAGATAAGATTCTTGTTTTTCCTATTCCCATCTATTCATCCAGACTGTTCATAGGGACCAGATTAGAAGACTTTAATTCTAGTAGATCTCGACTTATTAGACAGATCTGCAGTTTTAGACAAGAAAAGGTATGTCTCAATTCTCATTTGTGTGGAAACGACTTTTAAAACTAGGATTTGGATCTCATTTCTCTGTGGATTCAAGGTCAATTTCCCCTTTAATTGGTATCAGAGCCAAGTTCTCACATGAGAATGACACCTAATTTTACTGTTTATTTAGGGTGGCTAAATATGCATATTATCTTATCTGTTTATTTAGGCCTCAAAAGAGTCTAATTTGATTTTTTGCACACCTCGTGAGTGGAGGCATAGGAGAATGTATAGTTTTATAAAATTGCTATAAACCTTGTGGTTAGAGGTGTAGGTCTGATGTAAAGTTTTATTTTATTTTATTTTAATTTTCTGGTCATCTGTACCGCGGGTTGAATCATTTTTTTTAAAAAAAAAAAAATGGATCTGGTTTTTGAGGGACTACCGGAGCAGTCAGTTGTAGTAGCCAGAAAAAACTGGACGGAGGAGAATTGCTGGAGTCACCCAGTTCGCCGGAAGCAGAGAAACAGTGGGTCACCGGAGTGGAACAGATTTGGTGTTTCTGTTGCTCAACCAAGGCAACCCACAGGCGGCCAGGCCAAGCTTGCAAGTGCTCAGCCAGGTGCGCCTACAGGCTGCCAGCTGTAGGGTGGCAGAGGCTGTCCAGCGTGCAAAAACCCAGCAACAAGGCGCTGCAGTCGCTCACAGTAGAAGACAGTAGTCATTTTTCTTTCCTCCAGCGTGCAATATTCCGCCAGCGGTTCTGTTCAACCATGGTTTCCTCTTCAATCGGGCAGATCTGGAGGCATCCAATGATCCAATTTTTGGATCTGCTACAGCAGGCCGTCAGAGTGTAGTCGCGACGTCCTCGTTTTTGCTGCAAAAGGCAACTCGTGCACAGATTTCCACCGACAGAAAACAGCAGCGGCAAAGAAAGAGGGAATCGAGCAGTAGAGAAGTTGCGACTGTGTTTTTTCGGCATGAAGAAGAAGACCTATTTAGGGTTTTATTATTTGCTGAAAGGCAGTCCTTTTTCCTAAAATTCCTAATTTTGGGCCTTAAGTTTTTATGAGCCTAATTAGGAGTTTTAATTAGAGTCTTTTGGGTCAATTGCTTTTTGCATTTATTTATCATGCTTTTATATATTTGTGATATTATGAAAGCATGGAAATAAATAGAAGTTACCCTTAGGAAATAAACAAGATCACAAATTAATCATTTTATTTGATTAATTGGTCACAATAGGTTTAAAACTAGAAAAGCATAAATTTTATTTAATGCTTTGTTTTACGATATTTTATGTGACACATTTTGTATTCCTGTGGGTGACCTAGATTGGGAGTATTAATATAATTATTTGATTTAGTTTTTGTAACTAAAATGTCAAGATAATAATTATATATGTAGTTTTTTAAAAAAATTAGTATGGTTATTTTGGAAATAAGATATAGCCCGAGTAATTATATTTTTCAGAGGGTTTTATCCTTGACATAGAAATATAATTATGGTCTATTATTTCTAAATAGATATAGCCTAGTCTACGAATTTTAAAGAATTAATCAAAATATATGGTTTTATAAGAATTGATAACTTATAATTATATTTGTTGAAAGGTTCACACTTTTAACATAGAAATATAATAAAGTTATATTTTCTTAAGACATATTTAACTAATCCTCACTTTAAAAGATTGAGTGGGAGAGAGTTTAGTCTAAACTCATGGTTTCCATTACTTATTTGTGTTAATAGGTCATGGCTTTCTCGCATCATATAGGATGATTGTCCATAACAACCTAGATAATTACAAACAAATTAAAAACTTTTTTCGAGGAGTGTTTGTGTCGGCCAGCCCATCGTTGGAGGCATGAACACTAGATTATCCATAGTTGATCACGAGAGTGACCAGCCCATTGTTGGAACTTCTTTAGACTGTTTAGCTAAAAGATTTTAGTAAGTAATAGTTATACACTCAACTTAGAAAAGCATTAGCCTTCCTACGTCTGTTTGTCTTTTTCACAGCCACCATTCCACAAGATAAGATTTCTCTTTTTCCTATTCCCGTCTGTTCACCCAGACTGTTCATAGGGAATAGATTAGAAGACTTTAAGTCTAGTAGATCTCGACTTATTATACAGATCTGTAGTTTCAGACAAGAAAAGGTATGTCTCAATTTGTGTGGAAACGATTTTTAAAACTGGGATTTGGATCTCGTTTCTATGTGGATTCGAGGTCAATTTCCCCTTCACTTATCTCATATAAATTAGAAATCTTCAAATTTTAGGATTTACCCAAACTCTCTCATAGCTTGCAAGAACTCGGATTTACAAAATCTTCTGCTTTGAACTTTTTCTCTTCTGTTGCTCAAGCAAACCAATAATTCAGAACAACTTCTCTCTTCACCTTCGTGGAATTTTGCCTAGTGAATTCTCTTTTCTTTTTCCTTGAAATATTGTTTGTCTTTTCCTCCTTTCACCATAAAGAGGTCTATTGAGTCTAACGCCATGTCTTCTGTGTCCACCCTTTCTCTTCACTTGGGAGAGGTAGCTCCCTCCCCTTCTCTCGCTGATTTGGAGAATGGGTTTTTTACTCGCCCTTGATTTTTGTCAAAGCTCTTCCTTTCAACAGCCAAGTCTATGAGTTTTCTGAGGAAGAAGCTTACTCCATGTCTTGTTCCCTAGAATCCACTGATATTTTTGACATCAGTGGGGGAAAAAGAGCTAGAGAAAGGAGATATTGTCGCATTGTGGAGGGTGAACAAACTTATAGCAGACGTAATAGGCGCATAGTCCTTTATGTCTCCAGCATTAGGGGAGGTATTCTTCTACCTTTCCTGCACCCTCCTATCTTAGGCATTGATTAATTCTGGGGTTTTCCCCTTGCTGAACTTGTCCCAAATTCCCTCCGGGTCATGGTTGTTTTCATAGTGACTTGCCATCTTCTCAGAATTCCAGTTTCTTTGGAGCTTTTTAGGAGCTTCTTTAAGTTGGGCATCTTTTTAGCCGCTAAGGGTGCTTCCAAAGCCTACCTCTAATTCAACCCTTGATACAAATGAGTTAGTCCTTCCTAGTCCTCAATGGTGGAATGGAAAAAACTTTTCTTCTTTGCCAATCTTCCAAACAATCTAATCTGGTCCGAGCCTTTCCCGGACAAGAATCCGAACCACTCTTTCTTCAATGAGCTCCCTAACCTGTCTAGTGAGCAACTGAAACATAATGCCATCCTAATTGACCTAAAAAACTTTATGAATGTCAAGGTCAAGTGTACTCTTTCTTCCTCTCTTGAAACTTTCATATGCCCTGCTGGACTAGCAAGTCCAATAGAACATGACCTCCCTTTGGTCGGGGGAGCTATGGAGATTCCCCCTTTTGGTAGGGAGCTTTCCTGCCTTTGATTAATTTCTTTTTGTTGATTTGTTGTTGTGCACTAACAACCTCTTTTTCTTTCTTCTCTTGACAACAATGAGGACAACTTTCTGGTTGTTGAAACCTACTTCTTCTAGGACCTCTGCTAGAGGAGTTGGTGGTTCATTTGTCGTCGCTGCTGCTACTATTGCCTGGGCTGGTACAACTACTCCTGCTGCCAAGATTCCTATTCCTCAAGCCAGGGGGAAAAGGTAGCAGTGGCTGACAGGACTCAAACTGCCTGAAGAGGGGCGCTAAGGTCGCTGCCCTACGGGCCTCTAAGAGTCCTATCAAAATTAACATCTCTTCTTCCTCCCCTTCCTCTTAGTCTTTTATGAAGGCTCCTCTGGGAAGGGGAAGGAGCCGGTGACCTAGAGGTCGAGGACAGAATTCCATGGTCGTGTGGCTGAGGAGGTCGCCAACACATTTAAAAGGCTGGGGGATGCTGCCTTGGCCACACCTACTGCTAAAGGGACCTCACTTTGGAGTCCTTTGATTCCTTTCTTGAATCTCCACATGTTGAATCCTTCCTGATGGAATGTGTTTGACTGGGAGATATCCCAACAACGTAGTAATTGAGAGCTGGCCACATTCACCACCTCCTTCCACACGATAGTAATTCTTTCTTAGTACTGACCTCCTCTAACTTCGGTAACTTGATTTTTTTCAACTCTTTCTTAGTTCTGACCTCATTTGTTTCTAGTTGTAGAATCATGTCCTTCTCGGCAAGCAACTGAGAAGGCTAGAAGAAAAAGATAAAAAGGATCAGGAGTTCTCCACCCTGGTCACTGAGCGGTAAGATGAAAAGGCCTAGTTGCCTATAGAGGTTGCCAAGTTCAAGACTGTTGCTAAGAAAGCTGACACCTATGTTGCTTCCTTGTTCAACCTCCTGTAAGAGTGCAAGATCGAGATTGACGAGGCTAGGGCTAACAGTCAGGCCATGTCTTCAACCATGAAGGAAGCTGATAAAAAGAATGAAGAGTTGCTCGAGCTCAGCAACCAGCAGAGGAGGTGCATTCTCGAGTTTGAGGCTCAGTTGGGGGCTTCAAATCCTTGTGCGATGAAGAAGGGGATCTATCCTTGGACAAGCTTGAAGGAGTACCTACCTTCAGAGATTACGTAGAGATCGTCCTTCATCCTCAGCTCTTTTTCCTTTATGTAGAGATTGTGGATAAGCTCTGAGTGCTTAATTAGGACGTAATGGTTGACCTTGAGGTCCATGAGTGGTTGTACCACCTAGATACTGTTGTTCCTCTCTCTTGGGCTAAGGATGATCCTATGGCAACTTCGCAGGAAGATATGGCAGCAACAGAGGCCCTGGCTGAGATCCTCTAGACTGGGGAGGGTCCCTCAAGCAAAGGGAAGGAGTAGGTGGAGGCTCCTACTGAGATGGAAACCGCCAAAGAGGTTTTGGACATTGCTCCTATGGCCTATGCTCTCCCAGAAGGAATATCTGAACCTAACTTGATTACTCAATATTTCTCTCATGTCCTGTGTACTATTTCCACAAAGGTACTTGATCTCTTGTTTCTATATTTCTTGGCTATCTTAGAAATTTATTCAGATAATACTATTGGTTATCTTGTCGATCCCTTAAGCAGTCTCGGCCCAGTAGTGATTCCAGAGGAGGATGAGGAGGACGATGATGAGCGTCCCATTCACAGACAAAGGAGAAACAGTCTTGGGAAGACTTTGTAATAGCATAGGGTCTCCCTTTATATCTGGAGCACCTAATATATTTTTTTGCTTGCAAATTGAATATTTTAGAGGGCTATTTGTGGCCTCTTATTTTATAATAGCTTGACTTTTTTCACCAGGTATCTTGGTTTTGCATTAGCATTTTGAATTTGCATAATGAACTAAGCTATTTTCAACACTAAGGAAATCAAGATAGAAATAACATCTCCATAAGTTTTAAAACACTCGTCTTTTATTTATGCATTGTTCAAACTAAGCTGAAGAGGTCGTTGAGGTCATCTTGCAATTCAGTGAGGTCTTTTCAAACAGTTTTTTGAGCTCTATGACGAGTCTACGAGGTCTGAGAAGTTCTTCAGAAGCCTTTTGCATAGAATTTTTTTAGATGGAAAATGTTCCAAAGTCTCAGGAGTTGTCTTCCTTCGAGATCAGCAAGCTTATGGCTCCCTCATTTGTGAACTTCTTAGATTATGTCATAGAATTTTTCTCCTTTATCTGCCATTTTGCTGATGAAGCACCCTAATGTCGCCATTTTCTCTAGGAGACTTTGGACCTCTTTGATATTTCAAGGGGGTTCCATGTCTAACAGTGCTTTTATTTTTTCATGGTTGGCATTAATGCCCCATTAGGATATCATAAAGCCTAGGAATTTACCTGCTGAAACTCCAAAGGTGCATTTTTCAGGGTTAAGTTTCATGTAGGGTGTTTTCAGAGTCTGGAGAGTCTCCCTGATATCTTCAATGAAATCTTCAGAGATCCTGGCATTGATTACAATGTCATCCACGTAAACCTCAATATTTCTCCCAAGCTGGTTTTTGAAAACCTTGTTCGTAGCCTGCTGGAATTCAGCCCCTGCATTCTTCAGGACAAATGGCATCATAGGTTTCGACCTCTATGATGACCGAGGCCTTTTCCATGCCTTCGATTGCCATTGGGATTTGGTGGTACCCCTTATATGCATCCAAGAAGCATAGCCACTGATATCCGGCTGTTGAGTCCACCATTTCATCTATGCTTGGGAGTGGGTAAGTGTCCTTTTGGCATTTTTTTTTTTTTTAGCGTGGTAAAATCCACTCACATTCTCCATATCCCTTCTTTCTTTGGAACAACCACGGGTTAGCTAACCATTCCGGGTATGTCACCTCTTTCAAGATTCCTGCACCGAGAAGAACTGGAATTTCCTGAGCTATGGCCTCATTTCGATCAGGGGCAAAGTCCCCTTCTTTTGCTTGACTGGCTTGACTTGAGTCCGACCTTGTGTTCCACAGTCTTTTCATCCACCCCCTTGAGGTTGCTGGGTTACTGGGCGAAAACCTTCAGGTATTCTTGAAGGGAGTCCACAAGCTTCCCTTTACTTTTAGGAGGTAATAGCTCTCCTATTTTTATCCCTTTCTTTGGGAATTTCGAGTTGAGGAACACCTTTTCTCCTCTACTGGCTGCTTGAATTCTGAAATCATCATTGCCTTTAGGAAGGTCAATGTAGTCTTCCTGCTTGATCTTTGTCGAGCTCTCCTCATTACCTTCAGCGAGGTAACATTCCACAGCAAGCTGTTTTGTCCCCTTCTAGAACAATCCAGGCATCTCCAACCCGGATCTTCATACTATTATTTAACAAAGAAATTTCTGCTCTTAGGTCCATGACTCCCCTTCTACCCAGGATTGCATTGTAGGTTCCGGGGTTGTCTACCACCATCCAATCCATGACCTCGGTGACCTCTTTGTCCTTCACATGAGCTATAGTTGGGACTCCTGGAATTCCATCTGTGTAGGTTGTGCTACCGTTGAAGTTGGTTAGGGCAGTGTCTGACCTTTCCAGCGAGCTCTTGTCTATCCCCATCTGATCAAATGCCTTTTGGTACAGGACATTCACGGCACTCCCGGTGTCTACCAGGATCAAATGCCTTTTATTTCACCAACTGTAGGTCGCCGATTGTGCGGGGCCGCTTGAGGTGGATTAGCGGTGCCCGTGTTCCTAGCCAAGAACTCTTGCAAGTGAGCCTCCTTCACCAATCTCTCAATCTCGCGTTTAAGGTCGAAACAATTTTTCGGGAGATGACCATGATCTTTGTGGTAGTGGCAGAACTTGTTGTGGTCTCTTGTGGCAAAGGACTTTCAAAAGGTCTTGGCAGCTTCAGGAGACCCATCTTTTCCATGACCACCAAGATTTCAACTCATGAGGTCTTGAGGGGGGTGGTCATGAGGTTTGGGATGGTCTTTCTTTTCTTGTCTGAGGTCCCTCCCTTCGAGTGGGGATCCTTCTTGTCCCTTTTTGAGGTCTGAGGACTTTTTGGGTGTCCCTTGTTGTCTTTTTCTATGGATGAGGCAAAACCAAGGATTTTCTTCTAGACTACTGTCTCTTCAGCCTTTATCAATTTCTCTAGGAGCGACTGTAGCTCCTTTATGGTTTTTACTGGCTCCTCTGCTAGTCTGAGGGCTACGTACCCCCTTGCAATCCTTGCTTGAAGGCAGTGATGTATATGGCATCATTCTTTTGCTCGATCTCTACTGCCTCATCATTGAAACGACTGTAGTAGCTTCTTGTGCTCTCTCCAAAACTTTGTTTGGTGTTGAAGAGGTCATTGATGTCTTTTTCACATCTTTTGTTGCTTTGATAACTTTTCAAAAATAGCTCCTTCAGTTGTGTCCAGATTGAGATACTTGCTTTCGGGATGCCTTTAAACCAGGACTGGGCCTTCTTGGTCAGTGTTGACCTGAAGGCTCTACATTTGACTTGGTCAGGGTACTCAAGCATCTATATATAGGACACATATTCATCTATGTGTTGTAATGGTTCCCCCGTGCCATCATGTTTTGCCTCCACTTCTGGGGCTTTAAACCTTAATGGCATTCGAGCAGTCCAGATACTGTGGACAAATGGCAAGGGCTCTAAAAGGTCCACACCACTTTATATCTCTTGATATCTATTTCTTTCCGGATTGGCTAGTTGAGTATCTCTCCTAAGTGGATTGGGGGCTACCTCTCGAGCATCGTTTCTTGTCCTTTTGATCAGGCTTTGTCGAGGGGGTATTCTTTCTCCAGAGGAGTTCGCAGTGAGCTCCCCTACTCTTCCAGACCAGCATCCTGTCTCTAACCTTGTGATATGGCTGCTCGGTTAAGCCTATCTCGTAGATCATGACCCCTTCCGTTGCTTAGTGTTTCTCTAAGGTCGGCCATAGGTTGGATTCTCCCCCAACCCCCCACCCCCCTTCCTATGACCTCTCTTGTGCACAACCTATTCCTTGAACATCCTCATTAGGCTGGGGGTCATTATTTGCTTATGAAGGCAAAGGTTGATCAGACTAAGTTCGTCCAACCTGACCTCAAGATGGCAGAGGATCTCTTTAGGAGGGTACTGGACTACATCCCATGGACATATAGTTTTGCCTACATGAGGTTCCCTCCAAAGTTGCCACCATTCATTCTAGGAGGTCTGCCAATACCAATATCTGGCACCTCCCGGATCTCTATAATTTGGGATTATTGTTGTTTGCAGTTTGGTCAGGGTGCCTCTATTCAGGCCTCTCTTACTCAAGCGAGGGATTCACTTGGGCCCTCCGAGATGGCCCAGGTCGTGATGGCCTTGGTTGTTCCTGCTGGGCAACCGGCCCTGGATTATTGCTGTTGCTTTTCACCAGGAACGGGCCTTCAGGCACTGTTTTTCGAGTGCGTAATTGCGTCTTGCCAGGTGGTCTACCCCGGTGCGATGATTGAACGCTTTTCCGTTGTGGTTGAGTCATCAAGCTTACTTATTTTTTGATGTAGGGAAGAAAGCTAGACTTTTTGTATGCTTGTTCCCACAGACGGAGCCAGAAGTGATAGAGCTCAAGAGTCGTCTCCGAGTCACCCCAAAATCGTGATGACGTTAATGACAACAACCTAAGAAGAAAGTAAACTGATCACCGAAGTGGGCTGTTGCCCCGAGAAGAGTTTTAATGTCTAAGTTAGTATTCTAAGAGAGTAATCTAGTGTAATTAACTCCAAAAGCACTGTTCTTGTCCTTAGACTGATTATAATTAGATTATATAAGAAGGAAGTCAGTTACCTCTTTGATTAAAGCTCTTCTATTACGTGACAGTAGGCAATTAGGATAATTGTGAGATCATATCTTATCCCGCCAATTGCTCATAAAATCATGGAGTTTCCCTCGGTTGAGGCATCTTGCCATTCACATCTCTGGTCAAGAGCTGCGAGCTCGCTAACCGACCTTTGGATCAATTCCACAACCTGCCCGTAGATGTCGATAGTCTCAATTATCCCTTCTGGGAGGTCACGTCGAGTGACTGCAGGCCCATGGGAGATTTTAGGAGTCATGCACAATTGGTCGTGGCATGGAAGATGTATGAAATGGATAGGAGCTTACCAGGTTGAAGGTCATGGCTTGGTATGACCTCTCTTGAGCTCATTTGGGAGGTTAGTGACTTGGGAGGTCGGTGATAGCAGGTCGCTGCCCACCTTTCCTCGTTGATTTCGTGAGTTTGACTTTCAGGTTTTGAGGGTTGGAGCCTTGAATTCATTTTGATTGACTTTGTCCGAGTCATGTTCATTTAGGTTGACTTCATCTGGGTTCCATCAAGGTAGATTTTGCAAAAGTAGTGATAGTCATGAAATGTTTTTAAAAATTGGATAAAATTAAAATATATATTTTAATTTGGATATATTTGAAATTTTCTTCTCAAACTCTAATTGAGTTGGATATCAACTAGAACATGTAATTTTTAATTTGCTTCATTTTGTTAACGTTATAAACATGAAATGCTGAATAGCACCTTTATTCGTCAAGTTGATCAGAGATGGATAGATGCTGCATTATTCTATTGCCCTCCCTTTTTTTTCTTATATTGAAACACTTATTGGTTAATAGAAGTTGAATCGGCCAGTTTAACCGGTATTAAACCAGTCGACCATATCTTATTGACTTTGGATCCTTCTTGGGTAGCACCCTCTTCTAAATATAGAAGGAACCAAGCTTTCTCAATTGTAAGCTCTTGGATGTGCGACAAATAACCAAAAGAAAGAAGATTTGCTGGTGGCAGGTGCGGCGTTGTGTGCCCATGATGATTGTTCCGATGATGCTCTGCCTTGCCAAGACAACACCGAACATCTCCACCGATCAGGCTTCTCTTCTTGAAGAACCACATAACTTCTGATCCTTCTCAATTCTTGACGAGTAACTGGTCAGCTAATTCTTCCTCTGTTTGGGACTGGATTGGAGTCACCCGTGGCCTTCCCCATCACAGGGTAATTTCCCTGAACATTCCTCCCCAAATTGGAAACCTATCCTTGCTCGTTTCCTTCACTCTTACCAATAACAACTTCCATGGCAATTTACCCCCAGAATTGGGCCAACTGCGTCATTTACAGGCCTTCAGAGCTACGATAATAATCATTTCAGTGGTAAAATGCCAAGAAATCTATCACAATCATCAGGGACGATGGGTGAAAGGAAGAAAATGAGTGATGAAGAAAAAGAGTTGCAGATTTTCGAAACTATACATGGAGAGCGTGTGGGATGAAGTGTTCGCGGCTGCCGAAGGGGATTTCAGGGTGGTGTTTATAGTGGTTCTCGAGTTGAATATTATTGAATCTGCAGTTTCAAATCTAATACAGTAACTTCTTCTCCCCTCTTCCTGCAGAATATTAAAGCAGGGCAGTAAAAAAAATCAAATACCTGGAAAAATAAGCCTTCTAATAACATTTTGGGGTGGGAAATTTGGCACTGGTTGGGAAAGACGGTGGTATAGAGTCTACAGACAATTGCTTCCACAAGTGACAGACACAGACGCGGCCGAATAATAGAAAGAGAATAAGTGGGCTTTTGGGACTTACACTGGAAAGTGATTGGAGAAGATATGAACTGGGCTTTTATTATTTATTATCATTTCCTTTTTCTTTTAACTTTATTTATTATATAAAGAATTAAAAGCAAATTTGGTAGTATTAATTTAAATTTAATAAAATATGTTATAACTAATTGGAGTATAGCATATGAATCCTTACAATATTTACTTTAAAATAAAATAAATAATCAATTCTACATAAACGGGGGATAATGATGAATCATGGGAATGTGGATAATGATGAATCTTGGTTGGCAACTTGGCACATTGTTTTATTAAAAATATATATATTTAATAGTTATATTTTATAATATTATATATATTGCATATAATATTATGTTATATATTTTTTAAAATATTAAAAAATATCTTCAATTCAATTCGATTTGGATAACCAATTAGAAAATATAGAAAAAATCAATAGATCCAATTATATCGATTTTCTTATAATTTCATCCAATCAATCCATTCAAGTAATTGGGCTTGGTGTTTGAGAAAGATTGGTTTGGTTATCTGGTTGTGGATTGGAAGATGAGTTTCGTGCATTCACAATCCTGATTCAAACCGCTCTGATATCAAATTGATAAAAAAGGAGAGATGAGGAGGAAAATAAACTGTTTTTATTATTGAAAATTATTAAAATTATCCAATTCAAAAAAGACAGCTCTCCCATAACAGAATAAATTCAATGAAACTACTTTGCAGATAAGTCCTCGGTTGAGTCCATTTTCCTTATTCTTTGCTGAAAAATTAGAACAAATATCAAGACCAAGCAAACTTATGAATTGATCCAATACTAGACCTTCTTCTCTGTCATTGAACTTGGCCTTATGTTCTCTGGAATAAACCAGTAAGGGCGTAGTAGATACGTATGTTGATGTTAAAATTTGTCCTTTAATGTTTATGTTTTAAACAATTTGATTTAATTGTCAAGGGAAACGGTGTGACTCTTTAGACAAAAAATGAATGGGCCACTGGTCCTTTTTCTTTTTAAATAGATGTCTTAAAATTTAGGAATATTATATTAATGTTATTAACATAATATAAAAAATCTTTGTATATTAAAATATAAAATTTATTTTATAAACAAATATAATATATATTTAAATAAGAATTTATATAATAAATATACTATATTATATAATATATAAATAAATTATTATTATATATATATTAAAAACTCTTTTAGGCTCGTAAATCTAAATGAACGAATATATAAGAGAGAGCAAAACTCGAGCCCGTTTAAAACGAGTCGAATTCAAACTTTTATCGAGTCGAACTTGAACCCTTCCCGAATAATCTTATCTCATTTACACTCTTATAGGTTAATCGTAAAATATATAGAGACTGAAGAATAATTTTTTTACAAAGTTTATAATGTCATTTACCGAGTAATTGTGTTTCTTTCGGAAAATCATAATGTGGCAAAAGACGTGGCGTGACACATCTTGTGCCATCAAATCCATTGAAATATCGATTTGGACTGACGAAGTGTTAGTGTCCGTAATTTTGTCATGATACACTACATAGTCCGAATCGGGGAAGGAGTACGATTAGTTTTTTTTTCTTTTAAGCGACTGTCTTGATATTCTTCTAATTTAAAACCATAGTAATAGAATTTGAATTCATGTTTGTCACATCACCTATTAAAATGTTTTGAAGGTACTAATAGTTTTCTGATTAAAGAAAGAAAAGTATAGCGTTTCGCAGCGGAGGAGTACAATATATTATTGAGTAGCAATGGAAACATACATGCATACGTACACTTATACAAGAAAAGAGAGCATTGGTGGTGTTAGCAGAGATTACTACTACAAATGGCTAACAAATTTCTCCCCATATTATAATTATATTTTAATTAATGATCAACTATTCTACGCTATGGCTCTTCACAAAATTCATGGCGTGGCAGGAATTAGTCTTCCAATTCTCCTGCAAACAGAAAACAAGTTTAGCTCCTCATAAATAATTCTCAGGTGATACACCTTCTTTCTAAAACAATTACCGATTTTATGCACCGGGAATTGGCATGATGTCAATGACAAGGCCATTTAGCTTTAGTAATACAGAGATCCTGTGCAAAAAACGAAAAGAAATTTGTTGTTAAAGATTATTATTTCAAATTTTTGGTCTGAACAAGTGTTTGTGAAAAGATATCTTTACCCTGCCACCAGTTCCCTCTTGAGGCAGAGTTGTTTCCATTGGGATCATCTTCACCGCCATCTTTCCTAAACTGATTTCAGGAAAATGCAAATACTGTCATGGCTACCGACTTCGGGAATAAATAATTTTGCATACTTTTCTTTATGAAAGAAAGAAGGATTTATATGTATATATACTACGTACCATATTCTGAGAATTGTTAGTGCTCTGGGCTGTTGGAGAATAAACTTCTTGACCACCATAATAAATTGATGAGCTGAAGTAGCAAGGTTCTGCTGTTTCGTTCTGATAAATGGAACTCTTTCCCTGGTTTGTTCTTCCCCCGATTTCTCCCCTGTTGTTCTTCTCATTGATGTAATCTGCCACGAAACAGAGCAGAACTAACAATTCAGTTCCTGGAAACCATGAATTCCTCTGGTTTAGAAAACATATGTCCTGTTCATGAAAAAAAAAAACCTGATGATTTCCCTGGTTTGGCATTGCCATACTGATTCCCGGAATCCTCCTGGTTTCTTGATAAGAGTCCCGAACGATAAGAGTCCTTCCCAACTCCCTGAAATTAAAGTTTTGAAGGTAGTTTTAGACTTAAGATCTTTTCCTCTATCACTTAATTAATCAACCTTTGTTTTTCTGTTAGAAACTTTGCCAGTCTGCCACTAATAACCACAAATATTTTGTTAGCAAGGGAAACGAACGACTCATTATATGCAGTGGAAATAAAAACTATAATAGTGCAGAAGGGACAAGAGCATCATTGTTCACTGAATGAATGCAGTCATCTACATGATTGATGATGCGTTCCCCTCAGGTCATGCTCTCTATTCTGTTCTATTGTGGTCTTCAATCAAAGTGGGGAAAACAAAAGCCGTCAACTTCAAGAACCCAATCGGATTAGCCCAACACTTCCATTGAAAAGGAATCTCGGAACAAGTACCAAAAATAGGCCAAGAACGATCAAGGGGAACTCAAAACTAGCCTCTCTCTCTCTCGACCAAGATATTGCATTTGCGGGCTACGTAACCAAGATAATGGAAAACGATATTAATGAAAAACTTACCGTAGAGGATGTCCCAAAAACAGATCCAAAAAGACCAGTGGAAGAGGAAGAAGATTTTGAGGAGTCCTTTGGACCAAATAGATCCATAGTAAAGGACGAGTTGGATGAAGCTCCTGCTTGTTTTCCGTTCTCCATATGCTAATTGTAACTGATACTACTACGACTACTGTTATAATAACTTTGCCCAAAAGAAGAAGAAGACACAATTAAATAGATACCTTGAACCTGTAACCTAAAAAGAACCTCTAGAATCACACTATCTAATGGATAAGATGATCTCTCAGAGCAGAGGGAAAAAGAAAAAGAGAATTGAAGGCCTCGTAATTAGAAGCAGAGGTGAAGAACAGAGCACGTGAAGTTCCCAGAATGTGAGGAAAATGGATTGGCCCTTCTATATATATATAGAGGCCCGCAGGCAGAAGAACAGAGAAATAATAACAGAAGCCAAGCCACACCAATTTCACCCATGAAAAATAGTACTTCCTCCTCAGTTTGGAAATACCTCATTTTGACTTTCATAAAATAAGTTTATTTAATTTATTTTAAATTTAATACTATTAATTTATTAAAATTTTTTTAATTAATTGAAAAAATAACACATTTATCTTTAAACAACTTCAAATGAAAATCAAACATTCCATGATATATCCCGCGAACACAAAATCAAAGCTTTTACCATGGTACACAATTACAACCTACACATGGGTTACTCAAATGGAACCAAGTGGACATGTTGCCGTCACTAAACCACCTTTCCCACACAATTTGGATTTTAATATGCATTTCTTGGATAAAAGATTAAAAAAGAGTATATGATTTTTTGAAATAAATTAATGTAATTAAAAAATAAGGATATCCAAATGAAGATAAATAATGAGAATAATCGATATCATCAACATTAACAAAAGCATCACACCATCGATCTTCAATCCATTAATTCTTCGATGATGCATGATCACAGTCATAGTCATTTTTTGACCTATGTTTTTATGAGGACGATGATGATGATGACGAGGATGACCACTGCTCCTTTGGTTGCAACTGTGGTCATTGATGCCTGAATGAGAGGTAAAAAAGGGCCCCCAATGCGAATGGTGTATGCCCCACAAGAATAGAAGATATAATCAGATAACTGGATAAGGTCGTTTCTGAATTCTCTCCCCCCAACTTGAAGTTTATTCGATCGTAAGCAGAATGGCGCCTCTCATCTACCCCTTCAGTCCACATAACAGTTGACTCTTTGATGGTTCCATTCTTTTTTTAATTTCTTGCAAATATTTAGAAAGAGATACCATGCATTTCCCGTAAGCAAGAAAAAGATATATATTGGATATGTGGGTCTGTGATCAATGTGATCATCAAGTATATATTTTTTTTCAAAGAATCTTAGCTCTCAAGAGCGAATATTACCAGATTTTGCTGAATATGATGAACGCATGTTGGAATTGCTACTCTTCTTTTATTATTTTAATCTTTTCGTGCAATCTATGTAGGTATTGTTTGACTGTCCGCAGCTCTAGAAAGTCTTCGGGATTTCAAGAATTGCATATGCTTGCAGACCTAACTGTAATATGCATTACACACGTGTATAGATAGAGGGAGAGAGCGGGGTGGGTGGCAGGGAAGGCGAGGCGGGGCGGGGCCGGTGGTATGAGGGGTTATGGCCGTGGTGGCCTGCCTCGGTTGGGGTTGCATTCTTTGGTTTTTATATTCATCTTCATTCCTTGTATATATTTCTTTTTCCTGTTTTCTGTGATATATACTCCCTTCATATGGAGGGTGAATGTATCTATATATATTTTGAGTTGTTCGAAAATGAAAGTCCTATTTCCATAATTAGTTAAAATTTTATTAAGAAATTGATAGAGTTAAGTTTAAAATAAACTAATTTTTTTAAAATTTATATAAGTCAAACTTGAATATTCAATTCTGAATTGAGGAAGTGTATAACTTTAATAGTGTGGTGACTTTTACTTGGAAAGTTAAGGAAACAATGGTCATATGGAATTTTTCTTTAAAAATTGGTTATGAATCAGCTTTTTCTTTGTCAAATGTCAAAACTGAATATGATAATTTTTCTTCGTCGTCAGAAGAATATATAAGGAATATTAATCTTAAGCTTATTTTCAACCCCCGAGTGCCCGTTACTCAACAACTATCCCAATCCAGGGATCTATTGATCGAGAACGCACGCGAAGACTCATTGTGTGTGGAGGATATATTCAAGATTTCAATCAGGCCGCCCTCCTGCAAGTTGTTGGAGAGATTGATTATTAATTATGCCAATGCACAGTTCCAATGGAAGTAAAAGAAAGGAAGAAATTGATTCAAAAATTGTTGACAGATTAATTTTGAAAAGAAAAAGAAAAAAGAATAGAGAAAGGATGGACAAGACTTGTTTAGATGGTAAAACAATTTCAACTTATAATCTATTTCGGAAGATAATTAGCTAATCTAAGTGTACTAAATCAAATCTAAAAATGTTATTCTCAATAAATTAACAATACTAGAAACCTAGTTGACGAATCTCCCCTTTCATTTTATTCTCTCCATCAATAAAAGATTTGTAGTTTTATCTCTTACATAGCCTTCCAAAGGAATTTGAGTGTTGTCGAAGCCGATATGTCAGATAAAGCGATACATGTCATTTTTTAATGGTGTGAGCTAGGCTCTTGCACGTATTTTGACTGTTCTCTAATAACTGCAACTTACAAAAGCTAGATTATGCAGAAATATCGAGTTGAATTCACGATTTGTGTTATGCAAGTTTTACCTCCGAACTACTCAACCACAACACTTGAATGCAGCCTTAACCAACATTGATAAGGTTCATTCTATTATGGTACAGGTATTTTCTAGTGTTTTTTCAATCATAGGAGTGTCTCTTGTAATCGAAAAAATAATGGAATTGAAATTTTGGATCGGAAAATTTTGGGGGGTGGCATCATCCCAAACCTTGATTTCCAAGCAAATCACTACATGGCATGGTGATTCCTAGAGTGTCACAGTCCCACGTGACAATTTATCATGATATGGCCCACTCCGATATCTGGTTGTCCTACATGGCGTCAAAACGCATTGTGAGATGACAATTTATTACAAATGCGTAATTTCAAATGACGATTTAGTTAATCTCCAGTCCCAGAGTCAAACCACCAATGATTGACTCACTCACTTCAACAAACCAATCATTAAAAATCAAAAAATAATAATTTTTTCTCAAAACCCATAACCCTAATTTTATTTCATTCTAAACCCTGATTCTATTTTAACTCTAAATTTCCTTAAATTTTTTTTTTAAAAAAAACCCCTAACTAAAAGGCATTGGAATTCTATTTGTTTTTTTGTCTAAATGTATTGAATTAAATTCAATTTAGTCTATTTCGAAATTTTTTCTAAAAACACAAAGTTATACTGCACTAATAAATTGATATAACATATGCATCTCTAAAATGGTTACAAGATAATAAAATACATAATGAAATGTGTTTTAAACTAAATAAAAAATACAAGGATAAAATATGTCACTACCTATAAAGACTAAGAATCATCTTGATCATCTCAAGAGGGCTGAGGCACAGTGGGGAAGAACAAATGAGATGCATGTAATCCGCTAGAAGACGAGGCATGCTCATGCGAAGATGATGGATGCAAAACAGGTGGCTGGGATGTAGAAGGCATCGAAGGATATGGCATAGGCGATACCGGATATGGCAGAAATGGATATGTCTGAGATGATGATGGCTCTCCTGGATATACTTGAGATGACGATGGTGTTGGATGCCTTAAAATATCCATAAACAATGCACCAGCAACTTCTCCGAAAATCCCCCATTGATCATAGTAGGCAGATGATAATGGAGGATAATATGGAACTTAGGCATAAGTGGATATAATGACGATAATGGGGTGAAAGTCTATTGTCAAGGTCCATCATATCCCACTGGTGATCTGAATATCTGGGGACAACGAGATGAGCTGGCTTCTGAAATGTGTAGTGCCCTGCACTCCTAGACCGGCTGAACCCTATGGGACCATGATTGTGATCTGCAAAGCCTATAGGAAGAGATACCTCTGAAGGCTGGTCCTTCCGACGACATATGACAAACTCATGATCTCTTCGGTTCATCAGATTGAGGGGAGCCATCATCAGCCTGCTCAAGAGGACCAAGAGGTGGCACTACTGCAGGCTCATCCTCCTGTCCACCAACATGTCCACCTCGTCTCCGTCTTCGAAGCTCACAAATTGGTGCCTGCCTGGCTGCAGCATATGGAGCTCCCTCGTAGAACGACACCCTCCAATCTCTCTCCCGAGGTACCGCATAACCCAAAAGCATTAGCCACGTAAAGCACAAAAGACTGGTCTCTAAGTAGTGGGGCTCAAGTGAGGTTCCTCTGCATGCTCTTGGAGTCTCTGACCCAACTCAGATATTGTATCCATCTACGTAAATAGCAATCAAAACAAGCAAACAACGTTATGAACTTAGATGTATTATGTTGATAGTCTATCACATACGTACCGCATGCTCGCGATATGTGGCTACTCCTCGATATCCTTTATCCAGATGAAGCTGCACTCGCTTCACCAGGTTATCTAATACTACCACGATAACCCTATGATACGAACACAAACAGAGCTGATGGGATCTCCCCGTTCATGGAGCCGCATCGATGATATGTTGCCATCTCTCCTCCCATGTGGCAATGTACTGGGCATTCTCCTCCATGATGTCTCTATGAGCTAGTTTCCATCTATCTCCGTCATGCAAATCCTGATCCATCTCAACTCGATAGGGTATGTGTTGCTCTAGAACAAATTGTCGCATCACTCTATCTAGATGATGCATCTGCACAATAGCACAACAAAGTAGATGCACCAATCATTACCATATCTCTCAACTGAAGGGAACCGGATCCCGAATCCACGAGGAAATTAATCCGGAGTCCTAGGATTTTTTTAAAAAATTTTCCCTCACATGAAGAAGTTGAGAACAATACCTGGAATGATGCGGAGATCTGTCCTGTAGAATGGATCTGGACGTCTTGAACTACTATGCAAAAGATCTTCTAATCTATTCCCTATCTGTCCGGGTGAACAGAAAGGAAAACAGAAGACCAGAGAATCTCTGTAAGTGGAGTGGAGAAAAACAGACTGTCTAATTTTTCTGCAAAGTGAAAAATCATGTATGTTCTAATTTTTCTAGGGTTTCTGAATGATTGTTTTTTTTTTTTTCTCTAGTTATTACTGGATTCATCAATAATCCTTTAAATAACTAAATTAGAAATATGAGCTTTCTATTGGCTAAGAGCCCAACAATCCTTTTATTTAATTGAATATCCAATAATTATTCATTGGATTATGAACCCAACATAATTATTTTGACCCTTTAATTAAAGCCTAATATTTATTTTTATTTTTAAATAATTAATCTCATGGACCTAAGTCCAAATTAATTATAAGACTAGTAAAAATAAATATCCACTTCATTATTTTATTCAAACCCAACAATAATTAATCTTATGGACCTAAGTCCAAATTTATTATAAAACTAAATAAAGTAACTAATTAATTTTATTCAAGCCCAAATAATTAATTTCAAGGATTAATTAAATCCTTGATTAATTATTTAAAGCTATCTAGAATAAAATTAATTCATTCTCCGATGAATGATATAAAATCATTCATTCTCAATAGGGTTAGATTAGGGACCTCAAGATACAATGTTCATGGCTCTATAAAATGACTAAAATACCCTTACTGCATAGTAGTAATTGACTTAGTCATTCTAAACACCTTCTATTATCACCATAAGAAGATGATGTACTCCATGATACATT